>JAVIAB010000001.1:57439541-57534541 GCA_032433765.1 Megaustenia siamemsis
CCAGTTCACTAACCATGATCTATCGCGGCTCCCATTTTTCAAAAGTAGGAAAAGTTAATCCTCGGTTTCTTCGTGACGTCCTCTTAGCTAATCTTTTGGGTAAGTCCGATTTTACCTCTCTCGTATAACAGCAATAAACAGAGGTCCTGTGTGCATTCGCGCACGTTAAAGAACCCTTGGCAGTTAAGATCTAAAAAGGTAGGCCACAAATTTGACCTCAGTCTGGACAAAATTGTCAACAATTGTGTCACCCTGACCGTGTTACGGAGTTGTTCGTGCCAGTGTGTCAGGGTTCTCCTCAGATTTTCTCGAGATCCACGAGGGGGATTAGGAGCACATATGAGTTTGTCTGGTGTGCAGTGACGACGATCTCAACAGCACCATCCCTGCCTTATGCTACCGCTGTCTAAACACTAGACACAAGAACAATTAGAACAAATAAGTAAATAACCGAAATGAAACGTGTACGATTGGAAACAACTTGCATGGTAAGATCATAAGTGAAGAACTAAATAAAACGGTAGATATGTTTTATTTCTAGTTCAGTCAAGAAACCAACTTCATTGCGCGACGATGACGCCATAGTGCCAGTTTCACCTCCCTAGTATTGGTCGTTTCAAATCTAAATGTTCACGATTAACATGAAATATCTCCTCTTTCCCTGCACTTACAAACTTGATTTTTTGCATCTGGCCTTGTTTTTCCAAGGTCCCACCGATTTCACAAAATTTAATGATGTAGGAAGTATGCTTCATCATGAAGCAGCTCTTTCCTTTGATCTCAGTGAATTTACGGATCTTTTTGCTCCTGGAGAAAATAATTTACCGTACATTAATGGAAATCAGCTTCTCGACATAGGCGTCTCTACACAACTTGAAAGTTGGAGGCGTTTATCAACTGTTTACTTTCTATTGTTTACTTTCTTTAAAATACTATGAGAATGTCAATGTTATAGCCTTTACAGACGGTCTAAAACAAATCAGCGTATAAACAGTTCCATTAATGAAAACTATTTAAACAATATACAACAAAGAATACATTTTAAAAAATTAATTATCCGTTGCGAGCGATAACGAGCATGACATATCAAGCAAAGTTATTGTTTATGGGTACGCATGTGACTAAAGAGTCCGATGTAAGCACGGGATCCTCTTCACTGTAAAGAGCTACATTGTTCGTTTTATGTCTTTCCATGTGACTTTCATTATTTTACGTAAACAAGACATATGAAAGTGATTTAGTTTCTTTGCATGCCTGCAGTACACATATCAAGAATCTTTACATTTTCAAAACGTTATCAACTTTAGCTAAAGATTGATCATGCGGACATATAAAAACGTCCATTATTATTTCATTTATTCTGAATCAGAGGAGTCTAACATATTGATTACTAATCTGGGCTGAACGAACGATAGTCCATCTTTTTTCCAATAGTCATTTCTTCTTTTAAGACATGATCTTCACATTTGCACAAAAAATCTTTGTCAATCTGTGATAGAGCAGCATATGTCAGTCCTTTTATATCGCATAGTTTAAAACTTGTATTCTCAGCTGCCACCTGCCCTTTAATTTTTGCCCAAACGAGTTCAATGGGGTTTAATTGTGGATGATAAGGGGGCAGTCTCAAGCACGTATGACCATGCTGTTGAATGATTTTGTCTATTTGGAATACTTTGGTCTTTTGCGATTTCTTAACAAGTGACAGTAATTCAGGTTTCAAAAATCCCTCGTTAAATGGAATTCCTTCCTTTCTTAGCCAAATCTTTATAACATCTTTTGTACTGGTAGATGTAGGAATTTGTCTTCTTCTGCCACAGCGTTGTGGTACGACGCGTTGTCCATTACCAGACAGGATGGTCTGTCTAGAATTGGAAGAAGAGTATTTTCAATCCACTCTCTAAATATATGGCCATTCATCTCGGTGTGATAGTCCCTGTTGTCAGTATAATTAGAGGTGAATATAAGTTCTGCATTTTTCACCAACCCTTCTTTTCGGCTGCCTGCATGTGCCATTATAATACGCTGTCCTTTCCAGTGGGTACACATCTTTTAATACTTCCATCTGATAACTGCCATTCCTTTGCACTTGTGTGGTGAGAATTTATCCAAGATTCATCTAGAAATACAATATCATAACCTTGGTTACGCATTTCCCGTACTTCACGTAAATATTTACTCCTCATAGAAACTAAGTGCGGCTTCTCGCAGATGACATTTCTACCACTATCATACTTTCTAAACGTAAAACCGATGCTTCTAACAGTTCTCCATAATGTTGTTTTCGACACAACAATGTCATTTTCTGCTCTCAGTCGAATTTTCAGTTTTCTTAAAGTCACAGTTTCTTTGGAATCGAACATTTTACAAATTGCTCTTCTAATCACTTCCTTGTCAAAACTATCTACTACTTTCTTTCTTCCTAGCGTCCTAGTCTTGATTGAACTGGGCACTCCGTTAGCTTTAAGCGCTTGTTTGAAAAAGCGTTTGCTTATACCCAATGCGTGAATAGTTCTCTTTTCTGGCTTTGAGATGCTTCGATACAGTTTTCCACGCTTAGCTTCTATGCAAAAATATTTATACACCTTTATTGCCACTGATTGCAATGTAAGGAACTTACTTTTATACCCATTGACTAACAGATCACAAATTTAACGAAATTACCCAATAATTAGGATACGCCGTTGCACATAAATCACAACAAAACGACAGGAAATGGGATGCACCGGATATAAAATTATAACTATGACGCGTTTTATGTGTTTTTTAGTGCTTAAAACAGGGAAATTGGCGCGCATTACGTTCAAGATGACAAGTCCGTGGGTGCTCACTCATATGAAGCGGTAATTCCTCCAAATATATGGTTTGACCAAAATGCCTTAAATTTGTATACTTCAAATAAAGAATATTTAAAACTATACGTTTGTTGGTGAGGAAATGAATGTACTTCTTGGGACCAAAAAATCACAAGACCATATGCAAAATTTCAACATTATCAATCAATGGTTGCAGAGATATGGAATTTTAAACACCTTCAAAATATTTTGAAACGACCAATAGCTCCCCCCAAAGAGAGAGCTAATTTCCAATATTAGGAAGAAACAGTCATCATTTTTGGGATATGTAATGAGAAGGGAACAACTGGAATATATTGTAACAACTGGGAAAATTGAGGGACGAAGAGATAGAGGGAAGCAAAGAGAAAAAGATACCAGACAGCATAAGAGAATGAAACAAAAGAATAGGTATGGCAAAACGTAATTTTAATGCCATGAAAAATATGCTATTGGTCGTTTCAAATCTAAATGTTCACGATTAACATGAAATATCTCCTCTTTCCCTGCACTTACAAACTTGATTTTTTGTATCTGGCCTTGTTTTTCCAAGGTCCCACCGATTTCACAAAATTTAATGACGTAGGAAGTATGCTTCATCATGAAGCAGCACTTTCCTTTGATCTCAGTGAATTTACGGATCTTTTTGCTCCTGGAGAAAATAATTTACCGTACATTAATGGAAATCAGCTTCTCGACATAGGCGTCTCTACACAACTTGAAAGTTGGAGGCGTTTATCAACTGTTTACTTTCTATTGTTTACTTTCTTTAAAATACTATGAGAATGTCAATGTTATAGCCTTTACAGACGGTCTAAAACAAATCAGCGTATAAACAGTTCCATTAATGAAAACTATTTAAACAATATACAACAAAGAATACATTTTAAAAAATTAATTATCCGTTGCGAGCGATAACGAGCATGACATATCAAGCAAAGTTATTGTTTATGGGTACGCATGTGACTAAAGAGTCCGATGTAAGCACGGGATCCTCTTCACTGTAAAGAGCTACATTGTTCGTTTTATGTCTTTCCATGTGAATTTCATTATTTTACGTAAACAAGACATATGAAAGTGATTTAGTTTCTTTGCATGCCTGCAGTACACATATCAAGAATCTTTACATTTTCAAAACGTTATCAACTTTAGCTAAAGATTGATCATGCGGACATATAAAAACGTCCATTATTATTTCATTTATTCTGAATCAGAGGAGTCTAACATATTGATTACTAATCTGGGCTGAACGAACGATAGTCCATCTTTTTTCCAATAGTCATTTTCTTCTTTTAAGACATGATCTTCACATTTGCACCAAAAATCTTTGTCAATCTGTGATAGAGCAGCATATGTCAGTCCTTTTATATCGCATAGTTTAAAACTTGTATTCTCAGCTGCCACCTGCCCTTTAATTTTTGCCCAAACGAGTTCAATGGGGTTTAATTGTGGATGATAAGGGGGCAGTCTCAAGCACGTATGACCATGCTGTTGAATGATTTTGTCTATTTGGAATACTTTGGTCTTTTGCGATTTCTTAACAAGTGACAGTAATTCAGGTTTCAAAAATCCCTCGTTAAATGGAATTCCTTCCTTTCTTAGCCAAATCTTTATAACATCTTTTGTACTGGTAGATGTAGGAATTTTGTCTTCTTCTGCCACAGCGTTGTGGTACGACGCGTTGTCCATTACCAGACAGGATGGTCTGTCTAGAATTGGAAGAAGAGTATTTTCAATCCACTCTCTAAATATATGGCCATTCATCTCGGTGTGATAGTCCCTGTTGTCAGTATAATTAGAGGTGAATATAAGTTCTGCATTTTTCACCAACCCTTCTTTTCGGCTGCCTGCATGTGCCATTATAATACGCTGTCCTTTTCCAGTGGGTACACATCTTTTAATACTTCCATCTGATAACTGCCATTCCTTTGCACTTGTGTGGTGAGAATTTATCCAAGATTCATCTAGAAATACAATATCATAACCTTGGTTACGCATTTCCGTACTTCACGTAAATATTTACTCCTCATAGAAACTAAGTGCGGCTTCTCGCAGATGACATTTCTACCACTATCGTACTTTCTAAACGTAAAACCGATGCTTCTAACAGTTCTCCATAATGTTGTTTCGACACAACAATGTCATTTTCTGCTCTCAGTCGAATTTTCAGTTTTCTTAAAGTCACAGTTTCTTTGGAATCGAACATTTTACAAATTGCTCTTCTAATCACTTCCTTGTCAAAACTATCTACTACTTTCTTTCTTCCTAGCGTCCTAGTCTTGATTGAACTGGACACTCCGTTAGCTTTAAGCACTTGTTTGAAAAAGCGTTTGCTTATACCCAATGCGTGAATAGTTCTCTTTTCTGGCTTTGAGATGCTTCGATACAGTTTTCCACGCTTAGCTTCTATGCAAAAATATTTATACACCTTTATTGCCACTGATTGCAATGTAAGGAACTTTACTTTTATACCAATTGACTAACAGATCACAAATTTAACGAAATTACCCAATAATTAGGATACGCCGTTGCACATAAATCACAACAAAACGACAGGAAATGGGATGCACCGGATATAAAATTATAACTATGACGCGTTTTATGTGCTTTTTAGTGCTTAAAACAGGGAAATTGGCGCGCATTACGTTCAAGATGACAAGTCCGTGGGTGCTCACTCATATGAAGCGGTAATTCCTCCAAATATATGGTTTGACCAAAATGCCTTAAATTTGTATACTTCAAATAAAGAATATTTAAAACTATACGTTTGTTGGTGAGGAAATGAATGTACTTCTTGGGACCAAAAAATCACAAGACCATATGCAAAATTTCAGCATTATCAATCAATTGGTTGCAGAGATATGGAATTTTAAACACCTTCAAAATATTTTGAAACGACCTATAACATCAAAATAAATAACACCAGGGCTAAAACTAAGAATAGCAAAATGTTACATCTTCTCAATATTCATGTATGGTGCCGAAATATGGACATTAGACAAGAAAATAGAGCAGCTAATCGTAGCCTTTGAAATGTGGATATATAGAAGAACAGGAAGAAGTGGATGGAAAGAAAAGAAAACAAACGATGAAGTTTTAAAAGAGCTAAAAATGAAAAGAGAACTACTAAACACACTTCAAATAAGACAAATGAAATTTTTGGGGCATGTTAAAAGACACAGCAGTCTAATAAAAGTAATATTGGAAGGGAAAATGCAAGGTAAAAGAGGCAGAGGCAGACCAAGACTAACATGAACAAGTAACATCAAACGATGGACAAGTCAACATATGACAATCTGCACCATCAAAGCAAGAGATAGAGTGGAATGGCGCTCCATGGTAGCCAACCTTCGATGCGGAGACGGCACTCAATGATGATGATGATAAGAGAATGGCTTGGCAGAAGTTCAACAACCGATATGATAAATAACTGTCGAGATCGACAGTTGTGGAAAGACATGATCACCTACGCCAGCAGGCCCGATACTTGATGATGATGATGATGATGATGATTGTGATTACCTCCCCCCAACCAGCATAACACCGCCACCGTGCACTGAACGTAATCACCGACTAAGACCATAACAATGGAGTGTGTTATTGCGTAGAAATATCTTCCTTTTAAAAATCACTTATCAATTGTTTATCTGGGCAGTGGTCATATCTGGTCCAATTCTTAAAAATTATTTGTTGTAAATGCTATAAATAATACTTAATAGAGCTTACGAGTTTCATGAGAAGAGAGCTTTTTAACAACAGATTAAAAATACGGGGTTATCGTGGTACAGAATCAAACAATAACACGAAATTAATGTTTTCTGGAAATTTCACAATTCTATATATATTTTTCTGTGCCTGGCTGCGCAATTGTGTAGCTATGTCGTGACAACTGTATATTAACTTTGTGTAACTATGTCGTGACAACTGTTTATTAACTTTGTGTAGCTATGTCGGGACAACTGTTTATTAACTTTGTGTAACTATGTCGTGACAACTGTTTATTAACTTTGTGTAGCTATGTCGTGACAACTGTTTATTAACTTTGTGTAGCTATGTCGTGACAACTGTTTATTAACTTTGTGTAACTATGTCGTGACAACTGTTTATTAACTTTGTATAACTATGTCGTGACAACTGTTTATTAACTTTGTGTAACTATGTCGTGACAACTGTTTATTAACTTTGTGTAGCTATGTCGTGACAACTGTTTATTAACTTTGTGTAACTATGTCGTGACAACTGTTTATTAACTTTGTGTAACTATGTCGTGACAACTGTTTATTAACTTTGTGTAGCTATGTCGTGACAACTGTTTATTAACTTTGTGTAACTATGTAGTGACAACTGTTTATTAACTTTGTCTAATTATGTCGTGGCAACTGTTTATTAACTTTGTGTAACTATGTCGTGGCAACTGTTTATTAACTTTGTGTAACTATGTCGTGACAACTGTTTATTAACTTTGTGTAACTATGTCGTGGCAACTGTTTATTAACTTTGTGTAATTATGTCGTGACAACTGTTCATTAACTTTGTGTAGCTATGTCGTGACAACTGTTTATTAACTTTGTTGTAGCTATGTCGTGACAACTATTTATTAACTTTATGTAACTATGTCGTGACAACTGTTTATTAACTTTATGTAACTATGTAGTGACAACTATTTATTAATTTTATGTAACTATGTCGTGACAACTGTTTATTAACTTTGTGTAACTATGTCGTGACAACTGTTTATTAACTTTATGTAACTATGTAGTGACAACTATTTATTAACTTTATGTAACTATGTAGTGACAACTATTTATTAACTTTGTGTAGCTATGTCGTGACCACTGTTTATTAACTTTGTGTAGCTATGTCGTGACCACTGTTTATTAACTTTGTGTAGCTATGTCGTGACCACTGTTTATTAACTTTGTGTAACTATGTAGTGACAACTATTTATTAACTTTATGTAACTATGTAGTGACAACTATTTATTAACTTTGTGTAGCTATGTCGTGACCACTGTTTATTAACTTTGTGTAGCTATGTCGTGACAACTGTTTATTAACTTTGTGTAACTATGTCGTGACAACTGTTTATTAACTTTCAATATCTTCCTTATTAAAATGTACACTACAACCACGCCCACCACCACGAAAGCTTCCCCTTACCCAAGTCGATACTAAAAACAAAGCTTTATCTACCCTTTGATCGTTACCGCTGAGTGCATGCGGGATCTCATGTTTTTCGCATTTATCCGAGCGGAATAAGCACTCGATTCGGATAACCAGAGAGTGGGGAAGGTAACAACTCTTCAAAGGTTTTTAACTTGGAAAAAAGTTGACACTACCATTGGCTTATGGTTAGTCGAAGGTCCCGGTATCACTGCAAACGAATTAAAAACCCATATTTGCTCAAGCGCCCGTGCCAGTGCAATCATTCGAATTAAAACTCATCCAATTCAAGGATCAAAATAAAGAAATGTAGCTGCAGTCAACATCATAGCAGTTACAGGACATGCCAAAAAACATATGGCCAAGCGGCACCGAAAGTGAACGCAACTGAACTGTCCTTCGTCAAAAGATATCATCATTCATCGTGAGCAATCACAATATCTAAAGATGATCCGGATGAAAAACACAGCTCACGGTGTGCACAGAGCACTAAACTCAGTAGCTCCAGCAGCAAACCGGTCTTGGAATATGAGGAAATTGCAGGAAGGAACACTTTCAAACTACATACATACATACATACATACATACATACACACATACATACATACATACATATACACACACACACACATACATACATACATACATACATACATACATACATACATACATACATACATACATACATTCATGCATACATACATACATACACACACACACACACATACATACATACATACATACATACATACATACATGAACACATACACATATACATAAATACACACATACATACATCATACATACATACATGCATACATACACACATATACACACATATATACACACACAACATACATACATACACATACATACATACACACATACACAATATACATACACACATACATACATGCACACATACATACATATATACACATACATACATGCACACATACATACACACATACACATACATACATACATACATACATACATACATACATACATACATACATACATACATACATACATACATACATACAAACATACATATATGCACACATACATACACACATACACACATATATACATACACACATACATACATGCACACACATACACACGCATACAAACATACATACACACATATACACACACTTACACACATATATACATACACATACATGCATACAAACACACATACACAATATACATACATACATACACACATGAAAGAGGGTATAGAAGGGGTATGGTGGAAACAGGCTATAGCAATAGTAAGTTTGAAACTGGAGATAGCAGCGATAGGAAATTAGTGAGTGAAGGGCAGAATGTAAACAAAGGGGGGATAATTAGGAAGGAGAGCTGATAGGTGTTCAAGAGCTCGAGAAGGGAGTGAGTAAGCAAGAATCACGGGGGGCAGGAAAAAAGCCAGAGGTGAGTGAACAAAGGAGTAAGTTGAGAAGTTAGTGTTAAGAGATCAGTGTGCGCAAGACAGGTTGGTGAGAGTAGAGTTGTTCACATTCGATTCAGAAGTGTGTTCAGATGCGGACGTCTGTAGAAATACAGTCGGTACCGTGAACTAGAGAGGTTAGTGAGAAAGTTAGTAGCTAAGTTAGTTGTGTGAGTTTCCTGGAGACTGGACAGTTAGATGTGATTAGTTGTGATGCTAGGTTAAGCTAGGCACAGTAGGGCTGTACTATGAATAACATATAAATGTTCATGTTACAAATATCGCAAGGACTTGATTGTGAATCAGGTGGGTACAGCATTATGAGATTTAGGAGATCTGTGTGATCGCCTACATAGAAAGATTGAATATAAATCGTTCCATCGAGACATTAGCAGAGCTTGGAGAGCTCACCACATGTATAGAGACGTTATTCCGATCCTGTGTGATCGCCTACATAGAATAGATATAGTCATGGAGAGAATTGACTACGAAGCTGGTAGCTTCTAAGAGCTCAGAGACCTTTGAATCATTGTGAGTATTCAATTTCACCTAGAACAGATGTGAATTATTATGAGTGTTCCACTTAGCATAGAACAGAGACTTTGAATCATTATGAGTGTCTACTTAGCATAGAACAGAGACGGTTGAATTAACTGTGAGTGTTTCACTAGCATAGAGCAGAGATGGTTGAATTAATTTGGGAGTAGTCTTATTCGCACTAGACAGAGACGTTTGAATTAAGGGTGAGTGCTAGCACTAAACAAGTGCAGAGACTGTTGTATTATTGTGAAGGTCTCACTCATGTTGAGGAGACGAACAGTATTGTGCATTGAATGTGTTGTCAGTGCGAGAATCAAGCCGGAATGAGAGGTCACCATAAGAGTGACAGTGGACATTTTGTAAATTTCTGGGAATGGATTGTCAGTGTTTAATAAACGTTTAATTGTTGACTTCCATGGTGTTGAAACATGCTTGGCAATGCTAGCTGTGTTCTTATTGTCTTGTCCTGACGACGAACGGATTAGGGTTGTCCTGACCCATAGATTGAACAGCGCGAAGTACTTCTAACGATCAACAGGTAGTCAAGGCGTTTTGGCCAGCGCAACCGGCTGGTGTCCAAGGAGCTGGTAGGATTCATAAGGGGCTCAGATCTCCACGAGCTTCTGTCCAGATATCCACAGAGGAAAGTCGAAGGAGAGTCAGACCGCCATTAGCGGTGTGACGTGTTCTAAAGGTCAAGCAGGGGATGGCTCAAAATGTAGTGAGCTGTCTGTGTGCATCTTCCGTGTAAGGTGTATAGGAGGCAAGGCTTGGCAAGTCCTTCCAACAGTGAAGCAGAGAACCAGTCAAGTCAATGCGGGCCAGGGGGACTTGCCTACAACACTTCCGACGGTCCATATCGGCAGTGAAGGAGCGTCACCAGCGAGGCAAGGCCTGCGTCCACCACGTGTAGGGTTACATAGTGGGCGTTGATGTGGTGTTCACCATGTCGCACTAGTGCATAAAGTACAGGGCAGGCTTCTGGGAGAAGTCGTTTCAACTCGTGTGATCACGCCTTCCTGTGTTAATAAACCTCTTACATTATAGGTTAAAAGCCTGCTACACACATACATACATGCACACATACATACATACATATATACACATACATACATACATGCACACATACATACACACATACACATACATACGCACATACATACATACATACATACATACATACATACATACATGCACACATGCACACATACGTACACACATACACATATACATACATACATACAAACATACATACATTCACACATACATACACATATACACACAGACATACATACAT
This sequence comes from Megaustenia siamemsis, assembly GCA_032433765.1. Lineage (NCBI taxonomy): Eukaryota > Metazoa > Mollusca > Gastropoda > Stylommatophora > Ariophantidae > Megaustenia > Megaustenia siamemsis. Next base: position 57,450,828 of record JAVIAB010000001.1, read on the forward strand.
ACATGCACACATATATACACACATACACACGCATACAAACATACATACACACATTCACACTTACATATATACATACGCACATACACACTTACACACACACTTACACACACACTTACACACACATACATACATACATACATTACATAACGTACATACGCAGTAAATACAACACCGACAAATTACTAAACTTTCCAGTGAATTTTCCGGGAAAACCCCGGTGGTTTAAACAATCACGTACGTTTGACATTCATTTAATTCAATCTCGCAATGGCGGTAAACATTTTCTTGGAAAAAGTACACGACTAATCTCTTCCTGAATAGTCGACCAATACCAAGCACTTCCACACGTATACATGATTAAAATAGGTTAAAGTTTGCAAATGCGACTTCTTTTTACAAATAGTGTCCTATATGAACATCTTACCACCTTTGATGTTATACTCAAATGTTCGATGTGGTGGCAATTTATGTTACCAGTCAAATTTTGTATTTCATATAATTTTAGTATTATCACCATTGTATTTTGATATTCATATTCATCTTTATTATGTCAGAGAATATGTAGTATTTGGGTTTTTTGTACATACCTGCATGTAAAGTGCTCAGTCTTGTTTCATTAGTTCGCTTATGTTTCTTGTATATCTTTTGCATACACTATACGTATATACAAGACGTATATATGAGAGGGCGATCTCTAGTGTCAATGAAAGAAACACTGATAAGAGAAGCAAAGACATCAGCTCTTACTAAGATTGAGAAACTCGCCAATAACATGAGCCTATGGAGAGGTACACAGCGAACCCTGTGTGATGTTTGATGATACTGGAAAGATGATGGTGATGATTCTTGTACAACGGGACGATAGGCTGGTTGGTCTCGAGGCAAGACGTCGGTCTCTAGACAGAGAGGTCGTGAGTTCAAAACTCGGCTGCACCAGTTGGGAATTTTATTTATGATTTCTCTCTGCGTCAACCACCCCTGGTCTCAGCAGCGAGGCCCGGCTTTGTCTGCGTCAACCACCCCTCGTCTCAGCAGCGAGGCCCGGCTTTGTCTGCGTCAACCACCCCTCGTCTCAGCAGCGAGGCCCGGCTTTGTCTGCGTCAACCACCCCTGGTCTCAGCAGCGAGGCCCGGCTTTGTCTGCGTCAACCACCTCGTCTCAGCAGCGAGGCCCGGCTTTGTCTGCGTCAACCACCCCTGGTCTCAGCAGCGAGGCCCGGCTTGAAACATCAATTACTCATCGACGGATAAAATATGAGCACCTCCTAAGACGAAGTTATCTGCCTGTTTGGAGATGGATCCACGTGCACACGGCGCCGGAGAAAGACGGATTAACACGCAAAGCGAACGCAAAAAAAAAAATTAAAAAAAATTAAAATTAAATACAATACAATTAAATGTATTGCAGTTCAACTCTTTTTGTTTTCTCTCTCTCACACACACACACACACACACACAAACACACATGCACGCACTCACACACTCACACACTCACACACTCACACACTCACGCATTCACACACTCACACATTAAAGATTGTTTGGTCACGTCCGCTCAATGGTCATTGATAGAACTGAACAACGAAGATCGTGTTTAACGACCTGGAAGACAACAAATAGATTGCCAGACAAGATCATGTTCATGAAATGTACAGTGACAGGTTTGGACTCTAACCAGAACCAGAACGATCTAATCATTTACCGTTGATAGAGCCGTCGGCGGTTGACAGCAATCAATCATGATTTGTCATTAGTTTAGTGCTTCCTAAGCTTGGTGCTGATGTACAGAGTAACTTCTCTCCTGACTAAATCTGTCAAAAATGGATAGATAAAAGCGAGCACTGAAAGAATAACACGCATTTGTGCTTCCTGGTCTCATCTCATTTCTCCTGTTCTTTTGTTTTCTGACTTTGACATCATTTCCTCGAATGTTGCTTTACTATTTTTTTTGTTCTCCATGTGCTACCATTTAACGCCAGATTTGTTGGACGATAGAGAATTCTCTTAAGAAAGTCATACAAACATCCTAATATTTCTGCACTGGTATGTCCTTTGGTCTCTTTCCGCCCCTAAGTTCTCCATATAATAAATGCTTTGGAATGCGATTGTTGTCGATTCTATTCTCATGACACAATCACCTTCAACTTGTCTCTAAGTGTTGTCATGAAGGACGCGAGTTTTGCTTGTTGCATGACTTTAGATTTGGTTATGTTGTCCTGCCATTTGCTGTTTATTATTCTGTGCAGGTCAAAGCAAAAAGAGAGATAATTTCCAATATTAGGAAGAAACAATCATCATTTTTTGGCCATGTAATGAGAAGAGAACAACTGGAATATATTGTAACAACTGGAAAAATTGAGGGACGAAGAGATAGAGGGAAGCAAAGAGAAAAAAATAACAGACAGCTTAAGAGAATGTCTTGGCAGATGGTCAACAACAGAAATGATAAATAGCTGCCGAGATCGAAAGTTGTGGAGAGACATGATTACCTATGCCAATAGGCCCGGTACTTGATGATGATGATTCTGTGCAGGCAATGTATTCTCTCTTGCCCTGCTCATATAGTCCAAGCTTCGGATCTACACAGAAGGGCGCTAAACACACTTTGATAGATTAGAATCGACCTCCTAAGTACTAGGCTCTTGCGTTGGCACATACGTTTATGCTTCAGTTGATCACATTTTGAAGCTGTACTTCCTATTCCGGTATTAATCTTTTCATCAAGGGAGATGGTCGTTGTGGCAGTTTAGTCTAGGTATATGTACTTCCGCACATATTCAACGGGTATATGATTTAATGTTATGTTGTGGATATGGCTACACCAAGATAGCTGTGTTATTCATCCAGATGAACATCAACGGGTATATGATTTAATGTTATAATTATGGATATGGCTACACCAAGTTTTCTGTGTTATTCATCCAGATGAACATCAACGGGTATATGATTTAATGTTATAATTATGGATATGGCTACACCAAGTTTTCTGTGTTATTCATCCAGATGAACATCAACGGGTATATGATTTAATGTTATAATTATGGATATGGCTACACCAAGTTTGCTGTGTTATTCATCCAGATGAACATCAACGGGTATATGATTTAATGTTATAATTATGGATATGGCTACACCAAGTTTGCTGTGTTATTCATCCAGATGAACATCAACGGGTATATGATTTAATGTTATAATTATGGATATGGCTACACCAAGTTTTCTGTGTTATTCATCCAGATGAACATCAACGGGTATATGATTTAATGTTATAATTATGGATATGGCTACACCAAGTTTGCTGTGTTATTCATCCAGATGAACATCAACGGGTATATGATTTAATGTTATAATTATGGATATGGCTACACCAAGTTTTCTGTGTTATTCATCCAGATGAACATCAACGGGTATATGATTTAATGTTATAATTATGGATATGGCTGCACCAAGTTTTCTGTGTTATTCATCCAGATGAACATCAACGGGTATATGATTTAATGTTATAATTATGGATATGGCTACACCAAGTTTGCTGTGTTATTCATCCAGATGAACATCAACGGGTATATGATTTAATGTTATAATTATGGATATGGCTACACCAAGTTTGCTGTGTTATTCATCCAGATCGTATTTGGATATTCGACTGTTTGCGATGAATGATGAGATCGTATGACGAAGGACAGTTTGGCTGCGTTCACTTTCGGATCGGTTACGCCTTATGTCTTTTGGCGTGTGTTGTAGTTGATATGATTGGGACTGCAGCTGCCTTTCTTTGTTTGGATCCTTCAATGAGATGAGATGTTAATTCGGATGATTCCACTGGCACGTGTGGTTGAGCAATTATGGATTTTAAATTTGTTTGCAATGATACCAGGACCTTGGACTAACTGCAACTACCAGTTGGAGAATCACATTCTTCTGGACACTTTTAGGCAAGTAGAATAAGTCACGTGATCTAGCTAGACTGTCAATATTTGACTGATGAATAGTTCGTCGTGAGCAAACAAGGCTACGTCATCAGTGAATAAAAGTTCATTGAAGAGGGTTTCATTTGTTTTCAAATGTGTCCTCGTGTAGCCGTGGGGGGGGGGGGGGGGAGAGAGACACCACAACAAAGAAGGATAGGAAGGGAGAAAGCGGGAGTAGCCGAAATAGATGACAAGCCAACCGGAAGTGACAGTCCCAGAGAAAATGAAGAAATATGTGAAACAGGCATTCTTGAGAATTGCGGGGGTGTATTAGTCCAGAAATTAAACACCTGGATTGATTTGATTCTAGGAGACGAGGGATATTTAAAAGTGAGACACAAAGAAACGAGAAGGATTTTCCAAGAAAACATTAGAGATGACACACGCGTAGCAGTAGAGAGAGCGGCCACCTGTGTGAGGGGCTAACCATAGCCACCTTAGCGTGCAGTGATTAATTAAGAGTAGACTAAGAACCGTTAGATGTAGAGAGTTCTGAATAGTCATAGATTACATTTCGAGGATTAAGTTAGGAGTTTCTAGAGAATTAAAGTCCACGAGACGAATAGAATAAGTAGGTTAGACTTAGACCTGAGGAGGCTGTTCAAGTGGGAACAGTTTCCACTTAAGTTGACTAAACTGGTAGAATAAGTATATTAGACTTAGACCTGAGGAGCCTGTTCAATGGGGAACAGTTTCCACTTAAGTTGACTAAACTGGTAGAATAAGTATATTAGACTTAGACCTGAGGAGGCTGTTCAATGGGGAACAGTTTCCACTTAAGTTGACTAAACTGGTAGAATAAGTATATTAGACTTAGACCTGAGGAGCCTGTTCAATGGGGAACAGTTTCCACTTAAGTTGACTAAACTGGTAGAATAAGTATATTAGACTTAGACCTGAGGAGGCTGTTCAATGGGGAACAGTTTCCACTTAAGTTGACTAAACTGGTAGAATAAGTATATTAGACTTAGACCTGAGGAGGCTGTTCAATGGGGAACAGTTTCCACTTAAGTTGACTAAACTGGTAGAATAAATATATTAGACTTAGACCTGAGGAGCCTGTTCAATGGGGAACAGTTTCCACTTAAGTTGACTAAACTGGTAGAATAAATATATTAGACTTAGACCTGAGGAGACTGTTCAATGGGGAACAGTCTCCGCTTTAGTTGAGTAGATAGGTAGAGAAGTGTGTAGATGCATAGGACCCAGTGGCGAGTAACATTGCTACTGGGCAGAGTGTGAATGACCCTATTACCAAACATTGATCATGTAATGTCATGTAAATAAGTGGAATACGTCGCCCATAGATTGGGCTGTGAAATAAAGATTGTTCGCATTAAAGTATTCTAAGTTTATGTGTCAACAGTTAGCAGATCACGTCTGGCGAAGAAAGACTAGGAAAGAAAAGGAAAGAAATAAAAAGTCGCGGGACAACACGAAGAACACACTACTATACTCTAACACGGGGCACGGTTACGGCGTGTCGGGGTTTTCCCAAGCAAGTGACCTCGTGCTTGACCAGGATCCAGGTGTCAAGTAAGGTCAGGACCACGGGCGAAAGTGTGTCGCCTGTCATATTGTACAGCCAGAGACCAGCGAAGCAAACCGCTGATTCGGCAGCCCCCTCCAGAACCAGTACCACCACATGAATAAAGTTGAACAGCAAGGGTGGGCTGCAGGTCGCAAATTGGTGACCGTCCAAGGCGACGACAGACTTGGACCAGCAGAAAGAAAACGATCTAATAATCGCCTAATCAACTGATATTATGATGTTATTGATATAAACGAGATCGTTCCAGACATTCCAGATAGATCCATTTGAAAACATCCTTTCGGATATATTCGGGCATGTTAGAGCCGCCAGATCTTGTTCGGAAGTAGATGTCTCCAGCGACGGCATCAAAAGCTTTGTGTGAGAAGGTAGGAAATAGAAAAGATTCCGAACCGGGTAGGGGCAAGGACACATCCCTGTTAGATTCCAAATTTGACCCTAAGGGTTGGGATGACTTGTCATCGAACTGAATTGTACCAGACATGCTATAGGGTGTCTCTTTAATGACTGTGCATTTTTTGTTGTTGAAATAATTACGCACTTAAATTTTATCTATGTATGGCGTAATAGTTCAAGCACCATTTACGTGTTCATTTAAACATCACTGCTACATGATAGATCTGGCTTACAATGGTGTTAACGATTGAAGAAAGAGTATTTATAGTGGAGCATGTGTTCCGTAGCGGCAGCAAGTATTCGAATGGGGTTGTTGAACAATTTGTGAATAGATTTCCTGATACACCAGTGCCTCATCGAAATACTGTGAGTAATTAAATAATCAAATTTCAAAACACCAGTAGTGTACATGATGTTAGCCGTCCTGGTAGACCATCTGTTCTTGAAGTAACATCTCTCAACATCCAGGACAGCATTCTAATGAGTCCTGGCAAATCAATAAGAAAGCTGGCTCAACAAGTACACAAATCAAGCAGTACTGTTCATAGAGTTCTGAAAAAAAATTAAAGTTACATCCGTACAAATTTTCCGTCGTTCCTCAATTAAAAGAATTAGATCACCAATCCAGAATTAATTATTGTATGTGGTTTGAGAATTTTCTAGCCCAAGAAGGTGAGGAAATCCTTGATTTCACTTTCTTCACAGATGAAGCATGGTTCCATTTGTCTGGGTACGTGAATAGGCAGAATGATCGTCTTTGGAGTGATGAAAATCCACATGCATTGCACCCAGTGCCTCTCCACGATCAGAAAGTAGGAGTGTGGTGTGCAATGAGTCGTCAGCGGATAATCGGCCCAATTTTCTTCTATGACACAATAAATTCAGAAAGATACAGGATAAACATACTGGAGCGATTCGTAAACCAACTTTCTGAGCCAGAAATTGAAAAAAGCTTGGTTTCAACAAGATGGCGCAACTGCTCACACTGCTGTAAAATCACTGGAATTTTTATATGAAATTTTTGCTAATCGTATAATCTCTCGCGGAATTTGGCCTGCACGGTCTCCTGATCTTACTCCCATGGACTACTATCTCTGGGGTGAACTGAAAGGAAAAGTGTACGAAAACAATCCCCACACACTCGATGAGCTGCAGGTTTCAATCGCCAACAACATTAATAATGTTACACAGCCCATACTGCGTAAGGTTTTTGACAATATGAAAAAACGTATCAACATTTGCCAAATAAAACGTGGTGGATATTTCGAATACCTTTTGTGAATAGTGATGCTATATGTTTAACTTTACCGAAAAAGGAACAAGCTACAGCAGCACATGATGCGTGATTTACATAAATAAATTGGAACAACTAGATTTTCAAATAATGCACAGTCATTAAAGAAACACCCACCGATCTGGAAGACCTTCAATTTCACAAGACCAAATTATGGAACTCCAAGACAGAATTACAATGAGTCCAAATGCATCTTTAAACCACTTGTCTCAACAGGTGCAAATATCGAAGAGTTCTGTTCACAAGGTTTTAAGAAGTGAACTACACTATCGTCCATACAAATTAACTGAAGTGTCTCAACTCCAAGAAAGAGATTATGAATCCCGTTTAAACTACTGCATGTGGTTTCAGAATTTTATTTACGAACATGGCGCTGCCATCCTTGACGTCACTTTTTTTCACTGATGAGGCCTGGTTTCATTTATCCGGTTATGTGAACAGCCAGAACAATCGGTTGTGGAGCAGTGAAAACCCCCATGAATTTCATCAAGTGCCGCTTTACGATCAAAAAGTCGGAGTGTGGTGCGCTATAAGTCGTATGCGGATAATAGGACCTATATTTTTTAATGAAACAATAAATGCAGAACGTTACCGTACTTTAATTCTGGAACCGTTCATAGCACACCTTACAGAACGGGAAATTATGGAATCCTGGTTTCAGCAGGATGGGGCAACAGCACACACAGCCACAACAACACTCAATTATTTAGAAAGCATATTTGCAAATCGCATTATTTCACGTGGAATCTGGCCTGCTCGTTCACCAGATCTAACACCCCCAGATTATTATCTGTGGGGGGCATTGAAGGGGAAAGTTTATGAAAATAATCCGCAGACAATTAATGACCTAAAGACTGAAATAGTAGACAAGATTAAATAAATATCACCAGACATTATTCTGAAGGTTTTCGCAAATATGGAAAGACGAATCACGACATGTCTTGAGGCCCGTGGTGGACATTTTCAACATATGCTTTAGGCACAACTTTATTGTGTTAATACCAACATTACCCATTATAAGCTCGCCGATAGCAGTCAAGTATCTTTGAATAATACCATTTATTTTACAATTTGTGTGACGCATTAGTTAACCGCATTTCTGGTGACGTTTTTCTTCCGAGAATAGAAATTCACTGCACTGCGACTTTAGAAACTGTATCATCTTGTGTAATGTAGATGGACAACGTACAGTTCCCAGCACCCTGATCCACTCTACTCACGGTATTAAAAGCTTTTGTGAGATCACCGGAGACAATAAATAGATGTCTTCTCAGTTACCTGAACTTCTCCTGCAGTTGGCGGATCATATCGGTGGTTTACTGTCCCGATCTAAAACATCACAAGGTCTCGCGAATGATCGGCCCTGCCAGCAGGTGAAGGCGCTTTAGAACATTTCTTGCGAACGCCTTTCCAACTACAATCAAACCTCTATAGTTGATGCAAGCGCTCGTGTCCCTCTGGGTCTTGTAGAAAGTAATAATCTTGGGATTGTTCATGCCTTGGGATATATCTCTACTTCTCCAACATTGGACAATGAGTCTGGACTAATCTTCTTCTACCTTTCAGCTCCCCGTGGAGCATAGGTCTTCAACAAACACTTTCGAAGCCGTTCTGTTTCTTGCCATTCTTTTAAGATCGTTCCATTTCATGCCTGTCATTTTCATTACTGGATAGCGGATCTATTTTTATTTTTTTCTTTGACTTGTCCATGTTTGTGATGTTTTTTCGGCTTATTTTTTTTACAATACAGAACCATGCCAAACCCTCCTTAGTCGCCTCTTACGTGCATCCATGGTGGGGAACAGCGCCACTTTTCTTTTCTCCCATTTCGGGGCCCGGGAGCGCACGGGCAGCTGGACTAATCTACCATATGTATATTTGACCTTGTGTAAAATTATAAACTAAAAATATATGTATAGGTAGTATTCTTTTCCAGTTATAGTTGACTATGAATTTTGCAGCTCCCCTGGAAATGTTTTTATTTTTTCCTTTCGCCGTATATTCTCTTTTTCTATGAGTCTGTCTGCTTATTGTTTGAGGTGGACCTTTAGAGTGTGTTTCTGCAGATTGCGGTCTGCGGCTATTTCTTCACATGCTGCATGGTTTATGTTCAATGTCTACATGTTTACACACATCTACAAATCGTAGTTTTGGGCGTCCTCTAGATCGTTTGCCTTCTGCTAGTTATCCATAGAGTATCTCTCTCTCTCTCTCTCTTTCTCTCTCTCTCTCTCTCTCTCTCTCTCTCTATATATATATATATATATATATATATATATATATTTATATATAGTGACAGACAAACATCAGTAGATACTGAGACAAACAGATAGAGAGACAAGTAGAAAGACAAAATTACGGGTGGATAGTTGATTTAGTAGCACGAACCGAGTGGGTCGCAAACTCAAAAGAGGTCGTCAATTGTGTGTCTGTGTGTGGATACGGCAGCATAATTTAAATTAAAACAACTTTTACCAAGAATTTCACATGAAAATGTTTTCAACACTCGTCGATTACCTGGCTGTTGAAAAAATGGGGTAACGGACTTTTAAGTTCTTATAGTGGGGAACGTAGGGTCGCTAGATTATTATAATAAATGTGAAATAAACATAAAATGGTATAAATGGTATAAAGCAGCTAAACTGATAAAGTGACAAGACAAACTACGACGTTTCAGCAGGAACACAACACAAACTGTTTTAAAACATGAAACTTAGAAATCCAAACGCATTAACATTGATGTGAAAAATGAAAAATTTGAATTGAAAATGGAAAATTGGAATTGAAAATGGAAAATTGGAATTGAAAATGGAAAATTTGAATTGAAATGGAAAATTGGAATTGAAAATTAGAATTTAAAATGGAAAATTAGAATTGAAAATGGAAAATTAGAAATGAAAATTGAAAATTCTTGGTTATTATAAAACGAAGCCGCTACTAGATACAATTTTAGAATCCCTGATATAGAAAGACTATTTCCAAAAGACTTGTGCTTCTTATTTGAACCTTTTGACCTGTTGTTTTTCTACCGTCGACAAAGCTCTGAAGTTTATGAGGGATGGGGTACGAAAATTTTGTCTGCTACTGAATTCACATAAATAAACTTATCACGTAAAAACAGCTTGTTTTGCTATCTGGTTGATTAAAACTAGCTAGCAAAGTGACGTGAAGTCTATAAAATGAGATTGTCACTTATCAAACAAAAGTCAATAAGTCAACTTGGACTGTAATCGCTGCAGTTTTCTTTTAGGGAGAGCAGTAAAAAGGTACAGAGAGGTACAGTAAAACTAACATTTATTGAAACAGTTGAAAGCTGTTGCTTTATCGAGTTGACAATAAATAATTGGATGTGCCAAGCCAGATAATTCAGAACAAATAATCGGATGTATGACGTCAGATAAGTCATTACAAATAATCGTCGGATGTATGACGCCAGATAATTCAGAACAAATAATTGTTGGATGTACGAAGCCAGATAATTCAGAACTAATAATTGTTGGATGTACGAAGCCAGATAATTCAGAACTAATAATTGTTGGATGTAAGAAGCCAGATAATTCAGAACTAATAATTGTTGGATGTACGAAGCCAGATAATTCAGAACTAATAATTGTTGGATGTAAGAAGCCAGATAATTCAGAACAAATAGTCCCATGATATATGACGCCAAAATAGTCGGTACAGATAGTCGTCTAATTTACAACGCCAGATAAGTCAGAACAAATAGTCCCATGATATATGACGCCAGAATAGTCGGTACAGATAATCGTTGGATTTACGACACCAGATGAGCCAGAACAGATAATATGTACCAATCCAATTCTATCTTGAAACCAACAATGCTTTAATTTGATGCAATATTTTTACAGGAAACATATCTCTGACCCCGAACAACTGTTCTCTGTAAGAACGGATGAAGGATACCCAATCTCTAAGGAAGTAGTTTCGGGGGGCCGGATGGTGTGTTGGCCTCTGGACATGATGGTCTCGGGTTTGATTCCCACTACAAGCGGTGGAAAAGTTTAGAAAAATCGAATCTGAGGTTTCTCAACGGTTTTACCCTCCCTTGGTCCTGGGTAGTGAGATCTGATGTCTAGCCCTCTCTGGGTAGAGAGATCTGATTCTAGCCCTCCCTGGGTAGGGAGATCTGATTTCTAGCCCTCTCTGGGTAGAGAGATCTGATGTCTAGTCCTCCCTGGGTAGTGAGATCTGATGTCTAGTCCTTCCTGCGTAGTGAGATCTTATTTCTAGCCCTTTCTGTGTAGTGAGATCTGATGTCTAACCCTCTCTGGGTAGTGAGATCTGATGTCTAGTCCTCCCTGCGTAGTGAGATCTTATTTCTAGCCCTTTCTGTGTAGTGAGATCTGATGTCTAACCCTCTCTGTGTAGTGAGATCTGATGTCTAACCCTCTCTGGGTAGTGAGATCTTATGTTCAGCCCTTTCTGTGTAGTGAGATCTGATGTCTAACCCTCTCTGGGTAGTGAGATCTGATGTCTAACCCTCTCTGTGTAGTGAGATCTGATGTATAACCCTCTCTGGGTTGTGAGATCTTATTTCTAGCCCTCTCTGTGTAGTGAGATCTGATGTCTAACCCTCTCTGGGTAGTGAGATCTGATGTCCAGCCCTTTCTGTGTAGTGAGATCTGATGTATAGCTCCCTCAGAGAACGGCGAAAACCAAAATATCCCGTGTGTACTCTACGCACGTTAAAGAAAATTTCTTCTTCTTCTTTCCTTCCACATTTGCCTTTCATCGTTGAGGGGAGATATAATTTGTGGGCGTTTGCTCTTCTGTTCGCCTATGTTGCTGTTATGTTTATAGTGGTTCTAATATCCCGTCAATCCATCTTTTTCGTGTTCGACCCTTGGATCTGGTATTCTCGCAACGTTTATTGAAGGCTCGCTGTGCTGCGCTTTGATCACTCTTGCTTGTCACGTGGTCAAGCCATTTTATCTGTTGTTTCTTTATATTTTCTATAGCGGGGGTTATTCCTAGCTTTTTTTTTCTCAGTTCTTCATTTCTGATCTTGTCTCTCAGGTTTGTCTTCCTGTCTTTCGTCTAACACATCTCATCTCAGCAGAGGTTATTGTTCTTGCTGTTCTTGCATAGAACCTTTGGTAGAATTAAATCAAAACTGGTAGGTTAAACATGATCGCTGCCAGGGGTAAATAGAGAAACAAATCTAGACAAAACCCTAAAACTCTCGACAATAAAAAGTAGAGTACCTCTGAAGTCGGAAAATATCTGCCTGTGTGGCGAGTGACACATGGGCACACAGCTGCGCTGTAAAAAAAAAAAAAGAAGAAGAAAAAGTGATATTTACACAAAATTCAGTTCCTCGGGTTTTTTTGGGATATTTTTTTTTCTTTGTTCACCGACTCATATTTTTTTCCGTCGATAATATCGTCGATAATAATAATTGATGTTTCAAGCCGGGCCTCGCTGCTGAGACCAGGGGTGGTTGCCGCAGAGAGAAATCATAAATAAAAATCCCAATCGGTATAGCCGGGATTTGAACCCACAACCTCTCTGTCCCGAGGCCGGCGTCTTGCCTCGAGTCCAACCAGTCCCCCTGCTAGAGATATAAAGCTGGTGAACGCAGGCAAACAAACAAACAAACGAAACAAATAGGTTCAAGCTAGTACGAGGCAAATCACGGTGTGCAAAGTACAAAGCAAAGCAGTTCGCTGTGCGAAGATATTGGGAAGGACATAAAGAAAGCAACCACCAAGTCCTGCATGTTCCTGGTGGATCATCGGAGTTTTCTGGGGAGATCTGGTCAGAAAATGAGTGTGTATGTACCGGTGCGTGACTGTGCCGGCAACACGATGCAATTTGCGATGGGAGTCAAATTTATATTATAAATGAATTTCAATGCACGTAGTAACAAAAGAAAATCAAGTGTTCTTGTGTGTGATTTCGTGCGGATTTATTTGTGATCAAATTCGAACGGCAGCAGTGACAGTTTACGCTAGATAAGTAGAATTCCATCCATTGTGCTATACGATTACAAACAAAAAATAAAACCCTGCCAAGAATATATAGAACAACAACAACTCAAATGGTTTGACCACCTGGTCAGAATGAATCCTTACCGATCACCATCAAGGGCGTTCTTCTCGAGAATGCATGGAAAAAGACCAAAAGGATGACCCAGAAGAAGATGGATAGATGCAGTGACAGAGACATGTAACAATAAAGGAAAATCATTAATTCAGACAGTTCGAGCAGCGCAATAACGACAAATGATATAAACCACAACACCTTTTCGGTACCAGTGAGAAAGAGAAAAGAAGATGTACGTGTCTGCGCGTGTGTATGTGTGCCTATGTTTGTGTGTATCTGTGTACACGAGTATATGTGCATGCTTGTAGGTATGCATAACGTCTGTGATCTTTTTGTTGGACTGATACTGGCATCAGAACACAGCCAACTACAAATGTACTAAGGTCTGCTGGCTGAAAGGATTTTCTCGAAATCAACCAAAGATTGTGACGTCTTCAGCAAAGCGATCTGTAAAAGACTGATATCATTTTATCCACAACCGCCCCTGCTTGTAATGTTATAAATGATACAAGTTCCGGGATATTCCATTCAGCCCGCTGGCCATATTAACACTGTAGATGTCTGTGAACAGAATCACTGAGAAAAATCATCAGCATCAAGTGTCATGCCTGTTGCCATAGATGTGAATGACGTTGGGAACGATAGGAAGAAGTGAATGACGTTTGGAATTATGGAAAGACGCGAATGACGTCGGAAACGACATGAAGATGTGAATGACGTCGAAAACAATAGGAAGATGTGAATGACGTCGGAAACAATAGGAAGACGTGAATAACGTCGGAAACGATAGGAAGATGTGAATGACGTCGGAAACAATAGGAAGACGTGAATAACGTCGTAAACGATAGGAAGATGTGAATGACGTCGGAAACGATAAGAAGATGTGAATGACGTCGGAAACGATAGGAAGACATGAATGACATAGTGAAAAAAAAAGTGAATGACGCAGGAAAAAAGTAAGAAGAAAAATCCAGAGCGGACAAGCCGTGACTTGATAAGCTCACAAGATACAAACACAAACAAAGAAGAATAAAGTAAGCTGGACGCAGTCGCTAATGTTGTCACAACTACCATGAAGCCCACAAAATGAAGTGTAAAGAAGAAAAATGAAAGAGGAGAAAATCCCATCACGCTCTGTGCTATATTTAGAATATGGTATCCATGTCCATTTTTTTTATGATTGATTTTTTTTTGTTCGACAGCTCTCTGACGAAGTCCCTAGAGACTAGGAACTGAATTTATTTTGCGTGTTAATCCATTTTTCCCTGGCAGCCGTGTGCACAGGGGTCCCTCGCCATACAGGCAAATAACTACGACTTCGGAGGTACTCATATTTTTTTTCGTCGATGAGTAATTGACGTTTCAAGCCGGACCTCGCTGCTGAGACCAGGGGTGGTTGCCGCAGAGAGAAATCATAAATAAAAATCCAGTGTAGCCGGGATTTGAACCACAACCTCCCAAGACCGGCGTCTTGCCTCGAGACCAACCAGTCCCCCATGATTGGCACATTCGGGGTAATCGGGTCAATATTAAGTCACGGCCATGTTGTTTCTTTCCATGAGGTGAAAATGAGTACCCATTTAAAACTGTTGAAACTTTTGGAGTCGTTGATCGACCCGACTTCTTGTCCTCAGAAGGTTACATCACCAACCATTGTTCTACAACGGGTGGAAAGAATACATCAATTAATTCAATAGTTTATTAAATAGCGGCAAACGTTTCTTTTTTTTTCTTCATTAATTGAAAAGTTATTACATCTTAAAGTGTGACTTAAATACAAAACTAATCGCGAATATAATCTGCAGCATGTCTTCCATCTCGCCAAATAATAAAAAAGCACACTAACTGTCGTATTGTCAGACAATAATAGTGAAGTAAATACTTTTATAGGGAGACGCGATAGCTCAGTGGTTAATGAACTGGACTACAAAGGACAAGGGGTCGGGTTCGATCCCAACCGACGACTCTGGGTTCACCCAGCCTTAAATGGGTACCGGATTTTTTTTCTGGAAAGTGAAGCGGCACGGGCGTAATACCGACCACATTACCCCAAAAATCAAGTGCTAAAGGTCTGTAAAATTTATGGTCACCAACACCATATTCCCTATACGCCACTTGGCGTGTCGTGGGTACTTTACTTTTTTTTTTTAAGTACTTTTATAATGATAGTAGATACGATTAAGTTAAGAAGAGTAATGAAAACGTTCTGAAAGAGGTCAAAGCAAAAAGAGTGCTAAAATCCGATATTATAAAGGAGCAATCATCATTTTTTGGCCATGTAATGAGAAGGAAAGAAACGGGAATATATTGTGACAACTGGGAAAGTTGAGGGGCGAAGAGATAGAGGGAAGCAAAGAGAAAATACACTAGACAGCTTAAGAGAATGGCTTGGCAGAAAGTCAACAACAGAAATGATAAATAATTGTCGAAATCGATGGATGTGGAGAGACGTGATCACCTACACCAGCAGGCATGGTAGATGATGATGATATACGATTGCGACCATTATCTACAAACGTGATGTCATCAAAACTATCATCATGTGTCACTGTTTGAGATTTAGACGAATAAACTCATATCTGCCTGTTATCGGGGCGAGTTAGAACTCCACAAGAAGGTTTAACCGGAACATGTTTCAGAAGTATGTTCGTGGTGCAATGATGATGCCCCGACAATAACTCAATGTTTCAGAAGTATGTTCGGAGTGCAATGATGATGACCCGAAAATAACTCAATGTTTCAGAAGTATGTTCGGAGTGCAATGATGATGCCCTGAAAATAACTCAATGTTTCAGAAGTATGTTCGGAGTGCAATGATGATGACCCGAAAATAACTCAATGTTTCAGAAGTATGTTCCGAGTGCAATGATGATGCCCTGAAAATAACTCAATGTTTCAGAAGTATGTTCGGAGTGCAATGATGATGACCCGAAAATAACTCAATGTTTCAGAAATATGTTCGGAGTGCAATGATGATGACCTGAAAATAACTCAATGTTTCAGAAATATGTTCGGAGTGCAATGTTGATGACCCGACAATAACTCAATGTTTCAGAAGTATGTTCGGAGTGAAATGATGATGACCTGAAAATAACTCAATGTTTCAGAAGTATGTTCGGAGTGCAATGATGATGACCCGAAAATAACTCAATGTTTTAGAAATATTTCCCTGGTGCAATGATGATGACCTGAAAATAACTCAATGTTTCAGAAGTATGTTCGTGGTGCAATGATAATGACCCGAAAATAACTCAATGTTTCAGAAGTATGTTCGTGGTGCAATGATGATGACCCGACAATAACTCAATGTTTCAGAAGTATGTTCGGAGTGCAATGATGATGACCCGAAAATAACTCAATGTTTCAGAAGTATGTTCGGAGTGCAATGATGATGACCCGACAATAACTCAATGTTTCAGAAGTATGTTCTGAGTGCAATGATGATGACCCGAAAATAACTCAATGTTTCAGAAGTATGTTCGGAGTGCAATGATGATGACCCGAAAATAACTCAATGTTTCAGAAGTATGTTCGGAGTGCAATGATGATGACCCGAACATAACTCAATGTTTCAGAAGTATGTTCGGAGTGCAATGATGATGACCTGAAAATAACTCAATGTTTCAGAAGTATGTTCGGAGTGCAATGATGATGACCCGAAAATAATTCAATGTTTCAGAATTATATTTGGAGTGTAATGATGATGGCCCGAAAATAACTCATTGTTTCAGAAGTATGTTCGGAGTGCAATGATGATGACCCGAAAATAACTCAATGTTTCAGAAGTATGTTCGGAGTGCAATGATGATGACCCGAAAATAACTCAATGTTTCAGAAGTATGTTCAGAGTGCAATGATGATGACCCGAACATAACTCAATGTTTCAGAAGTATGTTCGGAGTGCAATGATGATGACCCGAAAACAACTCAATGTTTCAGAAGTATGTTCAGAGTGCAATGATGATCACCCGAAAGTAACTCAATGTTTCAGATGTATGTTCGGAATGCAATGATGATGACTCGAAAATAACTCAATGTTTCAGCAATTCAGACTTGAATTATGATCTTTGTTCATGTAGTTGATTTACTGAAAGAGTGGAGCATTCTCTTTCTTGTTGTTATAAACAGCTCAGTTTACTCCGAATTGTGTCCCTTTGATACTTTGCTGAAAGGAGCAGCCTTCCGTTCTTCAAGAGAAGCTGTGTACGTCATTAAGTATAATGATGAAATCGGCAGTGATGTATGAAATTTACAACGATGATAACGAGGAGACAAACTGCTCAACAATAATTGTTCATTAACTTTTATTGCTGTAATCAGCAACTTTTGTCAGAAATATGCTGGACATAACTAAACCATCTTTTCGTTTGATCTCGAACCTTTTCTCTGTGCCCTCCATAACGTATGTTGCTGTTTACCTGAATTTTCGGTCAATGTGGCGGATAGGCGACAAAAATCGTTGAGACTCAGTCTGAAAAGTGTTCCTTGTTGCAGTTTCCCCATATTCCAAGTCGGACTTACAACCGGAGTTACTGAGTTTAGTGCTCTATGCACATCATGAGCTGTGCTTTTCATCCGGATAGTGTTTCGATATTCTGATTGTTTACGATGACTGATAATATCGTATGACGAAGTACAGTTCGGCTGCACTTTCGGAGCCGCTTTCCCTTAAGTCTTTTGGCGTGTACTGTAGATGCTGTGATGGGGACTGCAACTGCCTTTCTTTGACTGGATCCTTCAACGAGATGTGATTTGGTTGGATGATTCCACTGGCAAGGGCGGTTGAGCATTTATGGATTTTAATTCGTTTACAGAGATACCAGGGCCTTCGGCTAACTACAACTACAACTACAACTACTGCCTACCTTTCCCGTTATCACTAAACTTTCCAAATTCTCCCTTCTAAGATAATGCTCACTGAGTTTTGTCTCTTATTTTAAAGTTTAAAAATTTAGCTCCAGCTCATGAGAAACAAACGGTTCGAACATTTTAATCAATCTGAGAACCGCTGATAACACCGTTGTCGCTCTCTGGGATTGTTAATGTCGCTTAAGCAGCCAGAAAAAAAAGACGATGATAACTTTCTGAAACATACTTCCTTTAATTATAGAAAAAATAGCAAAATATTTTTGAATGTGTTTTATTAACAGTTTTACTGTAAAAAAGTTCGTTCATTAACTTGGTGGAGACCGTGTTGTAAACATGCTTTTGATAAACGGTTGTGTCTCACCTTGAGGCAGTAAACGTCAATGCCAAATCCTTCAATGCACTGAAGCTCCAGTCAGAGCTACTTAGCCGTATGACCCTCGTCAGTTACCCAGCTCAACACCTGCTGTAGTCATCGTCAGGTTAAGACCATTAGACTACAGCCAACAACGCTGACTTGACGGGACACAGTAAGCTCTGCTATCTTACCAAGTATGTTGTGACTTGTGATAATGTAGTGTTTTATCAACGAATGTCTGTAACATAATTATCTGTAACATCATTAGTATCATTTTTATTTGCGTTTGCGCATCAACTTTAGGATGTTGACCCAAGGTCAGACAAGAATCGCTGCGGTTGTGAGCTTGATATTAATTGTGGCCATTTTGTTGGTCAATCTGAGGTACAATATCGTGTCGTCGATTATAAATGACTCGGCCTGGTCTTCCAAGAAAGAAAACACTCCTCAAATAATAGCGGTGGACGATGAAATTGTAGCTGTGGACAATGAAGTTGTTGCTGTGGACGATGAAGTTGCTGATAATGAAGCAGCATACAACAAAGATCTTTCAGTTCTTCGACAGAAAGGGAAAGTTGCAAACCTGAAAAACTCAGATTTGACCAAACTCAGCGTGAATGATCTTCGCTTAATTATCCACTCGTACACAGACAACATAGACGTTGTCTGCCACAGAAAGCTACGTATGGGAAAGATTGGAGATGGCGGCTGGGAGATATGTGACGATCGTGACGTGCGTCCAAGACAACCATGCATCATTTATTCTTTCGGCATCAACTACGACTTCTCTTTTGACGATGATGCTGCAAATGTGTATGGCTGTGATGTTTACTCCTTTGACCCTAGCATGAGAAAATTTGCGGACAAAGTTGAAAGATCAAAGCTGGTTCACTTCTACAAAGTTGGACTTTCGGATACGGCAAGTGTTAAAAATGGTTGGAAGCTAAACACTCTTGGTGGTATACGAGCAATGTTGGGACACCAGAACAAGACAATCGACGGTTGGAAGCTAAACACTCTTGGTGGTATACGAGCAATGTTGGGACACCAGAACAAGACAATCGACGGTTGGAAGCTAAACACTCTTGGTGGTATACGAGCAATGTTGGGACACCAGAACAAGACAATCGACGTACTTAAAATGGATATTGAAAGAGAAGAATGGTCGTCAATTCCAGAGATGTGCAGATCTGGCCAACTGAATGGCGTTAAACAGCTGATGGTTGAGTATCACGTGACTGATGTTTCACTAGAGTATCTGTTACCAAAACTTCAAGCTATACAATCCATTGAGCAAGCTGGATTTAAACGATATTATGTACATAAAAATCCTGCGTGTGGTAAAAAAATCGAAGGGTTTCCAATCATTAGATCTATGTGTTACGAAGTTCATTATTTACTCAGATAACTTCATTAACAATTATGATTATTTGCTTGTATTAACATTTGTTACTATTGCTTATTTTTTTTCAATATTAATTCTTTAACTGTGGGAAAAGATATTAGTAATAGTATCATTATCTTTTAATTTCTGTGCATTTATTGAAACATACTTTTTTTTTTAATTTTTCTAAAATTTACGAAGTGTTTATTAAATAGTCATTTTAAGAGCCACAAAAAATACTGGGCTTTAAAAGAACTCAGAAACTTGTATTAAATTATCCAAAATGACCTGCGAGAATATATTCTTTGGATTGTCTTCATTTTACAGATATGAATAGATTTTTCTTTGAAATAAAAGTATGATACTAAGCTAGAAACAGTGATTGTTATTCCAAGAGTCATATTTCGTATTGTTTTTCTTCTTTTTAATTGTTTTTTTTTTTAAAATTGGTGTGTTAATTTATATAAACCCTAATTCATTCATTTGATTTTCTTTTCTTTAAGAAGAATCTTCATTTTAATTTCGACCAGGAGTAAGTAAATGCACGTACATGGAGATTCACGTTTGGTTCATCAAATAAGTTAATAAGAAAGAAAGTCCTCTGTAATGTGAACTCACAGCTGAATCTGGGATATTTCTTATTCAAGGGGAAAAAAATGAAGAAACTGAACATGTAACTATATAAAGTAAAAACGTAAAGAGCCCAGTCACGCAAAGTGGCGTATAGGAAATATGGTGTTAGTGACCATAAATTGTACAGACCTTCAGCACATGATTTTTGAGGTAATGTGGTCGGTATTACACCCGTGCCGCTTTACTTTCCCAGAAAAATTGAGGTACCCATTTAAGGATGGGTGAACCCAGAAACCGACGGTCGGGGTCGAACCTTATCTCTTGTCCTTTGTAGTCCAGTTCACTAACCACTGAGCTATCGCGGCTCACTTATTGTTATAGTAGTATCTATTATTGTAGTAATGTTATTGTAGTAGCATCTATTATTGTAGTAGTATCTATTATTTTGTAGTAGCATCTATTTTTGTAGTAGCATCTATTATTGTAGTAGTATCTATTATTGTAGTAGCATCTATTATTGCAGTAGCATCTATTATTATAGTAGTATCTATTATTGTAGTAGTATCTATTATTGTAGTAGCATCTATTATTGCAGTAGCATCTATTATTATAGTAGTATCTATTATTGTAGTAGTATCTATTATTGTAGTAGCGTCTATTATTGTAGTAGCATCTATTATTGTAGTAGTATCTATTATTGCAGTAGCATCTATTATTGCAGTAGCATCTATTATTATAGTAGTATCTATTATTGTAGTAGCATCTATTATTGTAGTAGCATCTATTATTGTAGTAGTATCTATTATTGCAGTAGCATCTATTATTATAGTAGCATCTATTATTGTAGTAGCATCTATTATTGTAGTAGCATCTATTATTGTAGTAGTATCTATTATTGTAGTAGCGTCTATTATTGTAGTAGCATCTATTATTATAGTATTATCTATTATTGTAGTAGCATCTATTATTGTAGTAGCATCTATTATTGTAGTAGTATCTATTATTGTAGTAGCATCTATTATAGTAGTAGCATCTATTATTGTAGTAGCATCTATTATTGTAGTAGTATCTATTATTGTAGTAATGTTATTGTAGTAGTATCTATTATAGTAGTAGCATCTATTATTGTAGTAGTATCTATTATTATAGTAGCATCTATTATTGTAGTAGTATCTATTATTATAGTAGCATCTATTATTCTGTGGGTGTCCGGTTAGCGCAATCGATAGGCGGTTGGCTTACCACGGCAACAGCCGGGGTTCGTACCCTGGCGAGGACACCTGGGTTTTACTAATTCCCTAAAAATTAGTAGGAGCCGCGATAGCTCAGTGGTTAGTGAACTGGACTACTACGGACAAGGGGTAGGGTTCGATCCCAACCGACGGCTCCGGGTTCACCCAGCCTTAAATGGGTACCGGATTTTTTCTGGGAAAGTAAAAGCAGCACGGGCGTAATACCGACCACATTACCCCAAAAATCATGTGCTGAAGGTCTGTAAAATATAGGGTCACTAACACCATATTTCCCTATACGCCACTTGGCGTGACGGGGGGTACTTTACTTTTTTTTTATCTATTATTGTAGTAGCATCTATTATAGTAGTAGCACTCTATTATTGTAGTAGTATCTATTATTGTAGTAGTATCTATTATTGTAGTAATGTTATTGTAGTAGTATCTATTATTGTAGTAGCATCTATTATTGTAGTAGTATCTATTATTGTAGTAGCATCTATTATTGTAGTAGTATCTATTATTGTAGTAGCCATTATTATTGTAGTAGTATCTATTATTGTAGTGATATCTATTATTGTAGTAATGTTATTGTAGTAGCATCTATTATTGTAGTAGTATCTATTATTGTAGTAGTTTCTATTATTGTAGTAGTATCTATTATTGTAGTAGCATCTATTATTGTAGTAGTATCTAGTATTGCAGTAGCATCTATTATTATAGTAGTATCTATTATTGTAGTAGTATCTATTATTGCAGTAGCATCTATTATTGTAGTAGTATCTATTATTGTAGTAGCATCTATTATTGTAGTAGCATCTATTATTGTAGTAGCATCTATTATTGTAGTAGCATCTATTATTGTAGTAGCATCTATTATTGTAGTAGTATCTATTATTGTAGTAGTATCTATTATTGTAGTAGTATCTATTATTGTAGTAGCATCTATTATTGTAGTAGCATCTATTATTGTAGTAGCATCTATTATTGTAGTAGTATCTATTATTGTAGTAGCATCTATTATTGTAGTAGCATCTATTATTGTAGTAGCATCTATTATTGTAGTAGCATCTATTATTGTAGTATCTATTATTGTAGTAGTATCTATTATTGTAGTAGTATCTATCACTATAGTAGCGTCTATTATTGTAGTAAAAAAAAAAGTAAAGTACCTCCGTCACGCCAAGTGGCGTATAGGGAAATATGGTGTGTGTGACCCTATATTTTACAGACCTTCAGCACATTATTTTTGGGGTAATGTGGTCAGTATTACGCCCATGCTGCTTTACTTTCCCAGAAAAAAATCCGGTACCCATTTAAGGCTGGGTGAACCGGAAGCCATCGGTTGGGATCGAACCCTACCCCTTGTCCGTGGTAGTCCAGTTCACTAACCACTGAGCTATCGCGGCTCAACAATGTTGGTATAGAAGACAATTATATCACAATGTTGGTATAGAAGACAATGATATCACAATGTTGGTATAGAAGGCAATGATATCACAATGTTGGTATAGAAGACAATGATATCACAATGTTGGTATAGAAGACAATTATATCACAATGTTGGTATAGAAGACAATGATATCACAATGCTGGTATAGAAGGCAATGATATCACAATGTTGGTATAGAAGACAATGATATCACAATTTTGGTATAGAAGACAATAATATCACAATGTTGGTATAGAAGACAATAATATCACAATGTTGGTATAGAAGACAATAATATCACAATGTTGGTATAGAAGACAATGATATCACAATGTTAGTATAGAAGGCAATGATATCACAATGTTGGTATAGAAGACAATAATATCACAATGTTGGTATAGAAGACAATTATATCACAATGTTGGTATAGAAGACAATATTATCACAATGTTGGTATAGAAGACAATAATATCACAATGTTATTATAGAAGACAATGATATCACAATGTTAGTATAGAAGACAATAATATCACAATGTTGGTATAGAAGACAATAATATCACAATGTTGGTATAGAAGACAATGATATCACAATGTTGGTATAGAAGACAATGATATCACAATGTTGGTATAGAAGACAATGATATCACAATGTTGGTATAGAAGACAATGATATCACAATGTTGGTATAGAAGACAATTATATCACAATGTTAGTATAGAAGGCAATGATATCACAATGTTGGTATAGAAGACAATGATATCACAATGTTGGTATAGAAGACAGTGATATCACAATGCTGGTATAGAAGACAATAATATCACAATGTTAGTATAGAAGACAATAATATCACAATGCTGTTATAGAAGACAATGATATCACAATGTTAGTATAGAAGACAATGATATCACAATGTTGGTATAGAAGACAATGATATCACAATGTTGGTATAGAAGACAATGATATCACAATGTTGGTATAGAAGACAATGATATCACAATGTTGGTATGGAAGACAATGATATCACAATGTTGGTATGGAAGACAATGATATCACAATGTTGGTATAGAAGACAATGATATCACAATGTTAGTATAGAAGACAATGATATCACAATGTTGGTATAGAAGACAATGATATCACAATGTTGGTATAGAAGACAATGATATCACAATGTTGGTATAGAAGACAAGGATATCACAATGTTAGTATTGAAGACAATGATATCACAATGTTGGTATAGAAGACAATGATATCACAATGCTGGTATAGAGGACAATAATATCACAATGCTGGTATAGAAGACAATGATATCACAATGTTGGTATAGAAGACAATGATATCACAATGTTGGTATAGAAGACAATGATATCACAATGTTAGTATGTAGCTGTAGTAAGTAGCTGTGTAGTCACTCCTCCTTAACCTGGCCACTCTGAATGCTGGCATTAAACTCTATGGGCAGATTTTTTTTTCAAGTCGTCGTCAGCTAAATCGGCTACGTCATTATACCGAACTCAATCTGGACCAGGAGCAGTGTTGTGTGACCTTCTCATAAAGTAGGTTTTTTTGTTACTTTTGATTAGAAATATTTTAGTGGAAATATAGTTTGCATTTTTAGCGGGATTTTTGTGTTTTCTTTATCATTATATCACATTTGAAATGTGACTTTTCTAATACAGATTCATCATCATCATCATCATCATCATCATCATCATCATCATCATCATCGTGTGCCTTTTCCGCAACGAAGGTTGGCTACCATGGATCACCATTCTTCTCTGTTTCTTGCTTTGATGGTGCAGGCTGTCATAGATTGACTTGACAATTTTTTTATGTTACTCGTCCATGTTAGTCTTGGTCTGCCTTTGCCTCTTTTACCTTGTATTTTTCCTTCCAATATTACTTTTAGTAGGCGGTTGTGTCTTTTAACATGCCCCAAAAATTTCATTTGTCTTGTCTTAATTCTATTTAGTAGTTCTCTTTTTATTTTCAGTTGTTTTAAAACTTTATCGTTTGTTATCTTTTGTTTCCATCCATTTCTACCTATTCTTCTAATAAATCCACATTTCAAAGGCTTAAATTTTCTGTTCTGTTTTCTAGTCTAATGTCCATGTTTCTGCACCATACAGGAATATTGAGAAGATGTAACATTTTGCCATTCTTAGTTTCAGCCCTGTTGATATTTGTTTTGTTGTTAGTATATTTTTCATGGCATTAAATTACGTTTTGCCATTCCTATTCTTTTGTTTATTTCAGTTTTGCATTTTCCATCATTGGTTATAGTATGTCCCAGGTAGTTGTAACTCTGGACTGTCTCCAGATGTATTCCCTCAACTGTGATATTTAATTGTAGGTCTTGAAAATTTTCTTTGTTTATGATCATAGTTTTAGTCTTTTTTATATTCATTTCTAGTCCATATTTTTTGCTTGTTATGTTTATCACATTAAGCAATTGTTGTAGGTCTTTAGGATGTTCTGCTAGTAGAACAGTATCATCAGCATATCTCAGGTTATTGATTATCTTTCCATTAATGTTTAGGCCTGGTATCTCTGAGAGATGTTTTTGAAGATTTGCTCAGTGTATAGATTGAACAAGCTTGGTGATAGGATGCATCCTTGTCTTACTCCTCTTTTTATGTCCATGGGTGTAGAGCTCTCCTTGTTATATCTTATTATTGCTGTTTGCTCCCAGTACAAATTACATATTAGTCGTATGTCTGCGTCGTCTATTAATATTTACATTGTTTTATATTTACATACAATTTACATTTATATATTAATACAGATTATAATATTGTAAATGAATAGAGCATTTTTCCTGAAAATTTTGATATATGCTACTTGACTAAACAATGACAAACAGGAAATATATCGCTAAATTTCTTGAAACTATTATGTGTAAACAAAAATTGTGCTCAAAAATAAGTTTGTCCACTGAGCGCCGCACTGTTTTTCACAGTGTCTACAAAGGGTTAATCTATGAATGACCGGTTCCCATTCGGTAAGATTGTCAGCAGATGTGACGGTCATTATAATTGCCACCCTTCCTTAATCTTTATTATCATCTGTACCTGATTAAATTATTGTCACGTTGTTGTTGGTAGATTTTTTCCCCTATTCGACCATCTTTTTTCACTAATATACTAAGGTGGTGTTTCTCCATTTCGTTGACAACTTGCGCTTGTTTTGTCGGAGCGGCCATCGTTTCAACTTCCTAGTAGCCTTTCCGCGTCAGTGCTTTCGGGCCGATGATATTCTCCTTACTACCATTTCTTGAGCAGATTTTTCGCCACCACTCATTTTAACACCACCAGATTCTACAGCCATGGATGGTTTCCCCACTTTCAGTTGTCCCAAGTCTCAGGGCAAGGTTGTCAGCCTCACGCTTAACGGTCCACACGGAAAATAAACAAAGGCTCCATCTTGGAACGCACCGGAAGCGAGCTTCTTTGGCTAACACTAAATCACATAAACGATATACTCCTAACCCTTTCAGAAAAAAAAATCTTTAAGAATGATCCCGTCTGCAAATCTTTCCTCCTCCTCCCCCCCCCCCCCCCCATCCTTTTAAAAAAAACAACTTTTAAATAGTGAATCCAGCCCAGCTTAACTATATTAACTAATCTCCATTGTTCTGTCCCCATGGAATGGTATGGCTGAACATGCGCAAACTTTTTCATAACGCTATGTCCAAATCATCATCACAGTTGTGTTATGTCAATATCACACATTTGAAACGTTTCAATACGCCTCTCTTTCTCTTTCTTTCTCTTAGTCAATACCATATATGTGCAGCCTGCCAAAAGTTTACACTTGTCTCTAATGACAAATGTCTGAGATGTGTTATGATATTATGAAATGGATCGTACATGGGCAAACATTTTCATATGGCTCTTTCCTAACCAATATCTTAGCTATGTTAAAACATTAACATATGGGCGCAGCACATCAATTGTTTGACCACATTACCACAAAAATCATGTACCGATGTTGTGTAAAATTTATGGTCCCTAATACCATATTCCCTATACGCCACTTGGCGTGACGGGGGCTCTTTACTTTTTACTTTACATCAATTGTTTCTTACAGGTCTATCCTAAAGAAAAGTCTGACCAGCATGGCTGATTACTGCAACTTATTTTTTAATTTGATTTACTCTTTCTTTTGACATATGTCACAACATTTTGGCCAGTACTCGAGTTGTATCATTTAGGACGATAACGTCACCACCATCAGCATGAGCCCTGTAATTGTCGCGCGGACACAGTTGGCAACGACTTCACAACCTTCATTCGACCTTAACGATAAAGAGTTGCTTGCTGTTGTGTGACGAAGGATATCCATTGTCTGATATTGTCTTCCCATTATTGTTTCTGCCTGCCGTCTTATTTTGTCTGAAACTAGGCCTTATAAAATGGTCATAGCAAGCCCTGTAGATCTTTGTAACATTTTCGTACCATTTTAATTTTCATTCACAAACATTTATAATAATGCGCATTTTTCAAAGAGTATCTCAAACGATCTACGAAACAATAAATTGTGAGAAATTATTAATATCCAGACAACATTGGGACCTTCATTTGACAGCACCATAGTTTCTGTTCATTTCTAGGTTCCAGTGAGTGGCTACGGCATGCGCAATTTCTAAACAAATTGCTGTGATAATCATTGGGATAGGCTACAGGTGGAGAGAAGGGCGAGAATGTCTATTTTATTGTTAATTCTGGGACCCATAGCTGTTCTGGGTGCTGTACAGTTTCCAACTAACGGAAGTAAGTGGAGATTGACATTTAAAAACACAACAAGCGTTATCGTTCGTTCTTTGTGCTCTTTTTGTAAAGTTGCGGAACAAAACAATACTTTTCTTATAAAATAATTTCATAATTAGTTTGCGTACGTTTAATATTCAACTCATACGTATTATCACCTACACATGTGAGAGCTGGAAAACAAGAAAAGAGATTGAGGAAAAACTAAAGACTAGAGAAGACAAATGCCTAAAGATATTACTCTGTTTACAATGACATGAATTCAAGGACTAATATTGGGATAAGAGAAAATGGCATTGCGACCAACGATCTCATCTACAATTAGGAAGAGAAAATAGCCTTGCAACCAACGATCTCATCTACAATTAGGAAGAGAAGATGGCCTCGCAACCAACGATCTCATCTACAATTAGGAAGAGAAAATGGCCTTGCAACCAACGATCTCATCTACATTTAGGAAGAGAAAATGGCCTTGCAACCAACGATCTCATCTACAATTAGGAAGAGAAAATGGCCTTGCAACCAACGATCTCATCTACAATTAGGAAGAGAAGATGGCTTGCTTGCACCAACGATCTCATCTACAATTAGGAAGAGAAAATAGCCTTGCAACCAACGATCTCATCTACAATTAGGAAGAGAAAATGGCCTTGCAACCAACGATCTCATCTACAATTAGGAAGAGAAAATGGCCTTGCAACCAACGATCTCATCTACAATTAGGAAGAGAAAATGGCCTTGCAACCAACGATCTCATCTACAATTAGAAAGAGAAGATGGCCTTGCAACCAACGATCTCATCTACAATTAGGAAGAGAAAATGGCCTTGCAGCCAACGATCTCATCTACAATTAGGAAGAGAAGATGGCCTTGCAACCAACGATCTCATCTACAATTAGGAAGAGAAAATGGCCTTGCAACCAACGATCTCATCTACATTAGGAAGAGAAAATGGCCTTGCAACCAACGATCTCATCTACAATTAGGAAGAGAAAATGGCCTTGCAACCAACGATCTCATCTACAATTAGGAAGAGAAAATGGCCTTGCAACCAACGATCTCATCTACAATTAGGAAGAGAAGATGGCCTTGCAACCAACGATCTCATCTACAATTAGGAAGAGAAAATGGCCTTGCAACCAACGATCTCATCTACAATTAGGAAGAGAAAATGGCCTTGCAACCAACGATCTCATCTACAATTAGGAAGAGAAAATGGCCTTGCAACCAACGATCTCATCTACAATTAGGAAGAGAAGATAGCCTTGCAACCAACGATCTCATCTACAATTAGAAAGAGAAGATGGACATATGTCGAACATGTGTTGAGAAGAGATAACAAAAGAATTTCAAAACAGGTTTTTTTTTCAGTGAGAAACATCAAGATACAGAAAAAGAGGATGACACAGAGAGACACCGACAAGAACACTTATAAGAGAAGCAAAGTTGGCAGCACAAACTCATTACCAAAAAAATGGGACATCTCATCCAGAATATAGATGGATGGCAGGAAAAACTACGAGCCCTATGCAACTTCTAGAGGAGCTGGAAGAATAAAAATTACCGTATATTTTGTTAGATTAAATGTACGTGAGTTTTTATACACTTACGAAACATGGACACCTGCAATAGAGCTAAGGAAACATATTCATGCTATGGAGATTGTGGGCATCTCTTACATAGATCTTGTAAAAAATGAAATAGTTCGAATAAAAAGGATAAATGTGGGCATCTCTTACATAGATCTTGTAAAAAATGACATAGTTCGAATAAAAAGGATAAATGTGGGCATCTCTTACATAGATCTTGTAAAAAATGAAATAGTTCGAATAAAAAGGATAAATGTGGGCATCTCTTACATAGATCTTGTAAAAAATGAAATAGTTCGAATAAAAAGGATAAATGTGGGCATCTCTTACATAGATCTTGTAAAAAATGAAATAGTTCGAATAAAAAGGATAAATGTGGGCATCTCTTACATAGATCTTGTAAAAATTGAAATAGTTCGAATAAAAAGGATAAATGTGGGCATCTCTTACATAGATCTTGTAAAAATGAAATAGTTCGAATAAAAAGGATAAATGTGGGCATCTCTTACATAGATCTTGTAAAAAATGAAATAGTTCGAATAAAAAGGATAAATGTGGGCATCTCTTACATAGATCTTGTAAAAAATGAAATAGTTCGAATAAAAAGGATAAATGTGGGCATCTCTTACATAGATCTTGTAAAAAATGAAATAGTTCGAATAAAAAGGATAAATGTGGGCATCTCTTACATAGATCTTGTAAAAAAATGAAATAGTTCGAATAAAAAGGATAAAACAAGCAATGGGAGTACATGATGATCTTTGGGTTACTGTAATGAAGTACAAAACGAAGCGGTGTAGCGAAGTGTCTCGATTATCTGGCCAGTCAAAGAATATCCTGCAAGGAATTGTGAAAAATGATGAAGGAAAGGTAGTCAGAGAAAGAGGTGGCAAGATAACATCATAGAATGGACAGACTAGCTGAGCAGAGTTGGTTCGCACGCTAGATACATTGCATGGGTGGCTATATCAATGATTGTACTTGTTTGAAAGTACTGAACAGACAGAGTGAGTTAGCACCCTAGTTACTTACATTGTGTGGGTTGCTATAGTAATGATTGTGATTGTTTGAGAGTACTGAACAGACAGAGTGGGTTAGCACCCTAGTTATATTGTGTGGGTGGCTATAGTAATGATTGTGATTGTTTGAGAGTACTGAACAGACAGAGTGGGTTAGCACCCTAGTCATATTGTGTGGGTGGCTATATTAATGATTGTGATTGTTTGAGATTACTGAACAGACAGAGTGGGTTAGCACCCTAGTTACTTACATTGTGTGGGTTGCTATAGTAATGATTGCACTTGTTTGAAAGTACTGAACAGACAGAGTGGGTTAGCACCCTAGTTACTCACATTGTGTGGGTGGCTATAGTAATGATTGTGATTGTTTGAGAGTACTGAACAGACAGAGTGGGTTAGCACCCTAGTTATATTGTGTGGGTGGCTATAGTAATGATTGTGATTGTTTGAGAGTACTGAACAGACAGAGTGGGTTAGCACCCTAGTTATATTGTGTGGGTGGCTATAGTAATGATTGTGATTGTTTGAGAGTACTGAACAGACAAAGTGGGTTAACACTCTAGTTACTCACATTGTGTGGGTGGCTATAGTAATGATTGCACTTGTTTGAAAGTACTGAACAGAGTGGGTTAGCACCCTAGTTACTCACATTGTGTGGGTGGCTTGTTTGAAAGTACACATAAGATATTTAGTTAGCTTGCTTGTTACTTAAATGGAACGCAAACAAGTGGCTATACCACAGGTACTTCTTAGAGTTATCGAACATATAGCTCTGGTCTACCTCAGGTATCTTGTCGCAATGTGAAGATCTTTTTTAGCCAATCTTCGTTGCGCAGACGGCACCCGATGATGATGATGATGATGACGATCTATTTTTGCAACTTGTCCTCTATTTAATGCACTTTTCGCGGAGTTATTTTGACGATCTCTCTACTTTTCTAAACTAGAACCGTTCTAAACGAGCAGCAACAAACAACAATTAAACTATTCCTTACAAAATATAAATAACAAATTAGCGCATATTGTTTCTTTTAATATTTGGGTACTTTTTGTAATACATTTTTAAAAAATATTCAGCTCTTTTTAATTAAAAGGTCGTATATTGCTGCTAATTTTATGTTGCTGAAACGATCATCATCATCATCTGCCATACCTGTTGGCGTGGGCGATCATGTCTTTACATAACTTTATGTCCACAGTGAATCGTTTCAGTTCTATTTTTGACTATTTTGCATGCCACGACACCGAGTTATATAGTATCGTCCCTGATCTATTTTTCTCCCCTTATTTTGCCAGTTGTAACCAAGTATTCCAACATTCCGCTTCTTATGATGTGCCGTGAAAATGTCGATTGTTTCTTTTGATGTCTTTTAAGCGCTCGCTTTTTTGTGTTAGCCACTTTGATAATATCCTTGCTGGTCTTTTTTTTTTTTTAGCTGCGCAGGCAACTCTTAACATTCTTGTAAGAAACATCATCTCTTTGGCCTTTAATCATCTCTTCTTTTGTTTGTCCATTGTCCATGATTCGCTTCCATAGGTCAGAATTGGACTAAAACAATGGGGTTCTACAAATAATATTTATGGAAGTCTTTTCTATGAACGTTCAAACGGTATATCCAATGTTTGCTAAAATAATGACATCAGACCAAAGAACATCAAAAGCTTTCTGCCTCAAAATATCAGGACAGAAGGCAAGAAGGAGGTATAGGAAGAGATGGATAGGCGGAATGAACAGAATATGCAGAAACCAAAACATGTATGTCCTAACAGCGCCCAGATGTGTCCAAGAACAACACTGAGTCTAATAAAGAAAGATCGAAAAGAACAAGCAACACATCTATAGCCATCAGATTATATTTTTATATTCATCCTTTCTCCTGCGACGTTTCATGGCACCAGCAGATGATGTGCAAAAAAAAAAAAAAAAAGAAAGAAAGAAGAAACAAATAAAACAGACAGGCTTTTCTAGCATTTGTTGAAGTTATTTTTAAAATCAGAAATAAAATTAGATTCTAAAATGACAAGGATAAAAAAAACAAAAACAAACAAACAACAGAATAAAACACTCGAATTTTTTTTATGTGCAGACTCTGGACCCCTTTGTGGCAGCCACAAGTGCCTGGGGCAGGACCAAGCAGCTTGTGTGAACGGTCAGTGTGTCTGTCAAGGGGAGACTAACCAAGGAATTGGACACTTCCTATGTTGTAGACAAGGTAGGTCAATAGGAGTAGTTACTTTTCGCTTAATTAGACCATCATCACGATATTTAGTCTATTTCCGAAGTCTGTATGTTTATGGAGAAAATGGCTGCATGCTCAGTGCAGTCGCCACGTAGTGTACAGGTTGATATGTTATTATCCCAACCCTGATGAGAACTATTGCTCCTGCAGAAAATCGAACTTGCATCAACCACCAGATTGGTAAACGACTCGTTTGGGCGCATTAGTCGCTCCATTGTTATTTGAAAGATAAAGAAAGAGAGAAAGAAAGGAAGAAAGAAAGAAAGAAAAAAAAGAAAGAAAAAAAGAAAAAAAGAAAGAACATTAAAGCAAACAAATAAATGTCAAGGTAAAGTACGAGACTTGAATCGGCGTCTTAGCACGCGAGTTTTCACACTTATGTGCTCGGCCACAAGTGTTCGGAGACTTCTGGATAGCGTCGCTTCAAGCATCGAAACTCACGATGCGAGGAGGCATTCCTCACCTTCCCAGAGTACTACCCTAGGACCCATTTCTGCCAGCGGCTGGGTCGACCGCGTATTTTGTTTTTTCTAACCACGAGTACAGTTCACATTACTTCTTGTGGGAATCGAACACGGGTCATCTGAACGTCGGTAGCCCAGTCACGTGGTTTTCTCAACTAGGCTACCGAAACCTCCAACAAACAAATCCAGACCCTTGACGAGTCTTTATGTTCACAATTCTAATCATGCAATTAGTTTCCCTGCCTTTGGAATTCCCCCATATCCGATCCACCTCAATGACAACATCCCTCAAAGCACGTTAACGCCATTGACAAACTCTGTCACGCATGGATTGTGACGCATAAGAAATATAGTGCTAGGATTTAACAAAGTACAACCATTTTAAGTGCCGTTCCATAAATACTACTCCAGGAAGTCTTCCTTCGTCAGCAAACTCTTACCTACACTTTTAAGGCTAGACAATCCAGAAAGATGAAGCTTTGAATCCTAGTTCTCCATCTTCTCGTTCTCTTATGCCTTGTATGTTGTCAAAGAGATGCATGAGTCACTCTTTCTATATACAAGTATAGCATAAAGTGATAGGCATGTTTGTTTACTGTTCTATATACAAGTATAGCATAAAGTGATAGGCATGTTTGTGTACTGTTCTATATACAAGTATAACATAAAGTGATAGGCATGTTTGTTTACTGTTCTATATACAAGTATAACATAAAGTGATAGGCATGTTTGTTTACTGTTCTATATACAAGTATAACATAAAGTGATAGGCATGTTTGTGTACTGTTCTATATACAAGTATAACATAAAGTGATAGGCATGTTTGTGTACTGTTCTATATACTAGTGTAACATAAAGTATTAGACATGACATAAATCATCAGGCATGTTTGTGTACTGTTCTATATACTAGTATAACATAAAGTATTAGACATGACATAAATCATCAGGCATGTTTGTGTACTGATCTATATACAAGTATAACATAAAATGTATTAGGCATGACATAAATCATCAGGCATGTTTGTGTACTGATCTATATACAAGTGTAACATAAAGTATTAGACATGACATAAATCATCAGGCAATGTTTGTGTACTGTTCTATATACAAGTATAACATAAAGTATTAGGCATGACATAAATCATCAGGCATGTTTGTGTACTGATCTATGTGCAAGTATAACAAACCATCAGGCAATGTTTGTGTACTGTTCTATGTGCAAGTGTAACAAACCATCAGGCAATGTTTGTATAATGTTCTATGTACAAGTATAACATAAAGTGATAGGCATGACATAAATCATCAGGCATGTTTGTGTACTGTTCTATATACAAGTATAGCATAAAGTGATAGGCATGACATAAACCATCAGGCAATGTTTGTTTACTGTTCTATATACAAGTATAGCATAAAGTGATAGGCATGACATAAACCATCAGGCAATCTTTGTGTACTGTTCTATATACAAGTATAACATAAAGTATTAGGCATGACATAAACCATCAGGCAATGTTTGTGTACTGTTCTATGTGCAAGTATAGCATAAAGTGATAGGCATGACATAAACCATCAGGCATGTTTGTGTACTGTTCTATATACAAGTATAACATAAAGTATTAGGCATGACATAAACCATCAGGCAATGTTTGTGTACTGTTCTATTTAAAAGTATAACATAAAGTATTAGGCATGACATAAATCATCAGGCAATGTTTGTGTACTGTTCTATGTACAAGTGTAACAAACCATCAGGCAATGTTTGTGTACTGTTCTATATACAAGTATAACAAACCATCAAGCAATCTTTGTGTACTGTTCAATGTACAAGTATAACAAACAATCAGGCAATCTTTGTGTACTGTTCTATATACAAGTATAACATAAAGTGATAGGCATGTTTGTGTACTGTTCTATATACAAGTATAACATAAAGTGATAGGCATGTTTGTGTACTGTTCTATATACAAGTATAACATAAAGTGATAGGCATGTTTGTGTACTGTTCTATATACAAGTATAACATAAAGTGATAGGCATGTTTGTGTACTGTTCTATATACAAGTATAGCATAAAGTGATAGGCATGTTTGTGTACTGTTCTATATACAAGTATAACATAAAGTGATAGGCATGTTTGTGTACTGTTCTATATACTAGTATAACATAAAGTGATAGGCATGTTTGTGTACTGTTCTATATACTAGTATAACATAAAGTGATAGGCATGTTTGTGTACTGTTCTATATACTAGTATAACATAAAGTGATAGGCATGTTTGTGTACTGTTCTATATACTAGTATAACAAACCATCAGGCAATGTTTGTGTACTGTTCTATATACAAGTATAACAAACCATCAGGCAATGTTTGTGTACTGTTCTATATACACGTATAACATAAAGCGATAGGCATGATTGTGCACTGTTCTATATACAAGTATAACATAAAGTGATAGGCATGTTTGTGTACTATCGCTCGATTTATTAACAATATCTCCCTAGGGTGAGATTATACTAGTTCCATGAAAGATATATCAGGGATATCAGTCGTTGGTCATAATTGTATACAACTTGTAAGTATGCAGATAACACAGTCTTAATCGCGAATGGAAGCAGTTACTATTCCCTTCAAGTTAATTTCTTTTTCTTAAAATCATCATCATCCTCAAGTACCATGCCTGCTGGCGTAGGTGATCATGTCTCTCCACAACTTTCGAACTCGACAGTTATTTATCGTTTCTGTTGTTGACCTTTTGCCAAGCCATTCACTTAAGCTGTCTGGTATCTTTTCTCCTTGGTACCCTCTATCTCTTCGTCCCTCATTTTTCCCAGTTGTTACAATATATTCCAGCTGTTCTCTTCTCACTACATGGCCAAAGAATGATGATTGTCTCATCCTAATATTGGAAATTAGCTCCCTTTTTGCTATGGCCTCTTTAATGTCGTATTCATAACTCTTCTTAGCTGACCATGGTATTCTCAACATTCTTCTGTCAACATTCTTGTCTTTTGTCCTATTGTCCATGATTCACATCCATATATTAAGATTGGTTCTACATAACATTTAAGAACTTTTTTTCTTGTCTTGTCGCTAGTGTCAAAAATTGATTGCACAGTATCTTTCTCATTTTGTTGTTGTTGGAAAGCTGCTTTTGCCGGGGCCATTCAGCATCTCACCCTGTTGTACATCTACCATTTGAGGCTAACATTGTTCCCAGATATTTAAATTCATTTTCTTTAAATAAGACAAATATACACACAATTGAGTAGGGCAATTATCATAAAATTGTTAATGTCAATAACTCGTAAAGTACAGAATTAAACATCTCAAGATGTCACAAAGACGTTTGAAATCTTAAAAATAAAACTCGTTAAGGTGTATTGTCAAGGTCACGAGGGGTTTTAATAAAGACCTGGTCTCAAATACGCCAACGTTGGGGGATGATAACATGCACATGGGTGACATCAGGAAGATTCTCAGTCAATGTATTGTAGACGTTCATTCATGGCCCATACCAAGAGGCATCAGTTTATTATGTTCGTTGATAAGCCTCGATTTGATGCGATGTCTAACAGCTCCACTGACGATCTTTACCTGTGCCACGCCTTCAAACTATCCAGCATCTTTTCCCTTTGCCCACTTCTAATTCTCTGGCCTTTTGTATTTTCTTGTTGTCACTAAGTATTCCAATCCGTCTCTTCTCTACACACCTCCCACAAATCTGGACAGCCTTTTCCTAATTTTTAAAAAAAATAATCCTCATCTCTCTTCATCTGCCCTTGTTATAATCCTCTTCTCTCCTTATCTGCCCTTGTTATAATCCTCTTCTCTCTTCATCTGCCCTTGTTATAATCTTCATCTCTCTTCTTCTGCCCTTGTTATAATCTGCATCTCTCTTCATCTGCCCTTGTTATAATCCTCTTCTCTCGTCATCTGCCCTTGTTATAATCTTTATCTCTCTTCATATGCCCATGTTATAATCCTCTTTTCTCCTCATCTCTCTCTTTTAGTGTCTCTTCAATGCGGTATTATTGTAGTTGTCCACGACACTTAAATAATTCTTCTAATAAACCACATTTAATCTGATTCATTCCGCCATGGTGTCTCTTTGTTTAGTGTCCATGATTCACAACCATAGGAGGAGCACTGGTTCAATGTTGTAACGTATGACTCTTCTTAGCTTTTGGTTACAATGACTTGTATAACATATTTCTTATTTTACTAAATCAGGATTCAGTCTTAAGAGTCAGGATTAAGTTTTAACAGCCAGGATTAAATATTATGAAACAGGATTAAGTCATAAAAGTCGGAATTAAGTCTTAGGAGTCAGAATTAATAAGTCTTAGGAGTCAGGATTAAGCATCAAGTCGGCAGTGTAGTGAAATACAGGATAAACAAGCGGATTACTGAAACTATCAGTGCGAACACTCGTAGCGCCTGTATGGCCGTCCAGAGCACTCTCATATTACCAACAATGGGCATTAATAGATGAATAATACGTCATTACTACTTGCTTGTCTCCCTTCACAGCATTGCCTATAAATGATCTTGCTTGTCTCCCTTCACAGCATTCCCCATAAATGATCTTGCTTGTCTCCCTTCACAACATTGCCTATAAATGATCTTGCTTGTGTCCCTTTACAACATTCCCTATAAATGATCTTGCTTGTGTCCCTTTACAACGTTCCCTATAAATGATCTTGCTTGCGTCCCTTTACAACATTCCCTATAAATGATCTTGCTTGTGTCCCTTTACAACATTCCCTATAAATGATCTTGCTTGTGTCCCTTTACAACGTTCTCTATAAATGATCTTGCTTGTGTCCCTTTACAACATTCCCTATAAATGATCTTGCTTGTGTCCCTTTACAACGTTCTCTATAAATGATCTTGCTTGTCTCCCTTTACAACGTTCCCTATAAATGATCTTGCTTGTGTCCCTTTACAACGTTCCCTATAAATGATCTTGCTTGCGTCCCTTTACAACGTTCCCTATAAATGATCTTGCTTGTGTCCCTTTACAACGTTCCCTATAAATGATCTCATCGAACGCACAATGTTGTCCACTTGTTTTCATCTCAGAACGGCACTATAGTTCCAATCTTGGAAAAAAAGCAGCGTTTATGTAGGAACATGTCTTAAGCCCAGTGCAGTCCTCTCATGCTTAAAGTCGATATTATGTATGGGAGTGGATGCTATATGTGAAACCAAACACACAACTTAATATTCTAGCTAAAGTAAATATGTATGTGCCAGTGATATTTTATTACATAATGCTTTAAAAAAAAATACAAAGATTCGCAATATGAGATCCGCTGTTCGCTGAGGATGATACCATATTCGCTTTTAACAACAAAGATTTCTAAATTTTAAGATACAGCTTCCTCTGATCACTTTTAATGTATAGTAGAGAAGATAGGACACGCACTGCGGTAGGCCACCGAGAGTATTACACAAACATGCCTTTTTTGGTATCCCCAGAGAAAAGACAAAGAGGAAGACCAAAATATTCTTGGAGAAGACAGATGGAAGCAGAGATCAAGATGATGAGGGAAGATATGGAATGATCTTAAAAGAATGGCAAGAAACAGAACGACTTGGAAAGTGTTCGTTGAAGACCTATGCTCCACATGGAGCTGAAAGGTAGAAGAAGCAGAAGAAAAAAGATGAAGCAGAAGAAGAAGAAGAAGATTGTGTATTTATCTGCTAGAAAAGCCCAAAAAATGAGCAACTTAACTAAAGTATCAGGAACAAATGAACTGTGACAAATGTATAATTGTCGCAATTACAGATCGTAACTACGCCGTCGTATTTAACGACCCCATGGTGCGAGGGTTTGACGGTTATCGCGTAAAGATTGCTATGGTCAACAAATTCCTGGCAGCTCACGTGTCAACAAAAGTCTGCACCGGTGCGACTCCCGATGACGTTGTCACTGGTAGTGGCATGTGTGATGTAAAGGTACTGCTACTTTATAACTAACTTTCTCATCGTTAACTAAATGCCACAGTACAAGTTTTACTTACAACTTTGTTCACGGGACATTTCTGCTGTTTTTATCTTTCTTCTGTATTCTTCTTGTGTTCGTTGTTTTTTCAATTATTTGTCATTCATTCAGCTTTTTTTTCTACTTCCAGTTAATGTGCATCATTTCTACCTTATTTCTTGTTACTCTTCTTTAATTACTTTGTTTAAGTAAGAGGCATTATCACCTATGCCAGCAGATAAGGTATTATAATAATTAGAAATTATGATAATTATCGAGTAACATCAAATGATGGACAAATCAGCTTATGACAACCTGCACCATCAAAGCAAGAGACAGAGCAGGATGGCGTTCCATGGTAGCCAACCTTCGTTGCAGAGATGGAAATTGATGATGATGATGATAATTATGAGTATACACATTATGTGTTTAGTTGAGTCGTGGCAGTTCAGTGGTTAGTGAACTGGACTACTAAGGACAACAGGTCAGGTTCAATTTCGATCGATATCTCCTAGATTCACGAAACCAAAAATAGAACCGAATATTATTTTCTTAGAGCGTAGGGCGGCCTGACATAGTACCGATCATCATCAAGTACCATCCCTCCTGGCATAGGTGATCACGCCTGACCACAGCTTTCTAGCTGTACAGCTGTTTATTAATTCTCTTGTTGATTTCCTACCAAGACATTCTCTTAAACTGTTTTGAGTGTTTTCTCTCTGTTTTCACGTATCTCTTACTCCCTCAATATAAAATAGGCTGTTGGTCGTTGAAACCAAACAATGGGGAAACACTATGTTCCTATATGTCTTACAGCGCCAAGTGAGACATCCATTGTTCTTTGTACATCGTGAATGTTGGGGGAAATCATTAGCAATTGTGCTTCAGTTTATTTATTGTCTATTGCAGTTCCTCTTATTATCTATTGCAGCCCCTCTTATTATCTATTGTAACCTCTCTTATTATCTATTGCAGCCCCTCTTATTATCTATTGCAACCTCTCTTATTATCTATTGCAGCCCCTCTTATTATCTATTATAGCCCCTCTTATTATATATATTGCTGTTTCTCTTATTATATATTGCAGCCCCTCTTATTATATATTGCAGTTCCTCTTATTATCTATTGCAGTTCCTCTTATTATCTATTGCAGCCCCTCTTATTATCTATTATAGCCCCTCTTATTATATATATTGCTGTTTCTCTTATTATATATTGCAGCCCCTCTTATTATCTATTGCAGTTCCTCTTATTATCTATTGCAGCCCTCTTATTATATATTGCAGTTCCTCTTATTATCTATTGCAGCCCTCTTATTATATATTGCAGCCCTCTTATTATATATTGCAGTTCCTCTTATTATCTATTGCAGCCCTCTTATTATATATTGCAGCCCCTCTTATTATATATTGCAGCCCCTCTTATTATATATTGCAGCCCTCTTATTATATATTGCAGTTCCTCTTATTATATATTGCAGCCCTCTTATTATATATTGCAGCCCTCTTATTATATATTGCAGCCCTCTTATTATATATTGCAGCCCTCTTATTATATATTGCAGTTCCTCTTATTATATATTGCAGTTCCTCTTATTATCTATTGCAGTTCCTCTTATTATCTATTGCAGTTCTATGCCTGGGGCAGGAGAAAACGTGGCAAGACCTTCATCAGAGGCATTGAAATGTACGTCAATGTTTGGTTAGGGAACGTTAGCTACCACCACACGGCCAGAGTGCAGGGCGAAGCCTTCAATAGCCAATATATTGTAAGTTGGTACAAACACCCTCCTTCTTTTTGTCTACTTTATTATTGATTTGTGATTGCCACCGTCAACAATTGCTTAATGTGATAAACATGACAAGCAAAAAATATGGACTAGATATAAATATCAAAAAGACTAAAACTATGATCATAAACAAAGAAAATTATCAAGACCTACAAATAAATATCACAGTTGAAGGAATACATCTGGAGACAGTTCAGAGCTACAACTACCTGGGACATACTATAACCGATGATGGAAAATGTAAAATTGAAATATACACAAGAATAGGTATGGCAACAAGTAATTTTAATGCCATGAAAAATATATTAACAACAAAACAAATAACAGCAGGGCTGAAACTAAGAGTAGCAAAATGTTTACATCTTCTCAATATTCCTGTATGGTGCAGAAACATGGACATTAGACAAGAAAACAGAACAGAAAATTGAAGCCTTTGAAATGTGGATTTATAGAAGAATAGGTAGAATTGGATGGAAAGGAAAGAACACAAACGATGACGTTTTAAAACAACTAAAAATAAAAAGAGAACTACTAAATATAATTAAGACATGACAAATGAAATTTTTGGGGCACGTCAAAAGACACAACAGCCTACTAAAAGCAATATTGGAAGGGAAAATACAAGGTAAAAGAGGCAGAGGCAGACCAAGACTAGCATGGACGAGTAACATCAAAAGATGGATAAGTCAATCTATGACAACCTCCACCATCAAAGCAAGAAACAGAGTGGAATGGCGATCCATGGTAGCCAACCTTCGGAGACGGCACTCGATGATGATGATGATGATGATTGTCATCGTCACTACACTCTGACAGTGGCTGTTAGCAATCTGATATTTTTCTGAGAACACGGTCAGATCTCAACATTAT
Organism: Megaustenia siamemsis; assembly: GCA_032433765.1. Lineage (NCBI taxonomy): Eukaryota > Metazoa > Mollusca > Gastropoda > Stylommatophora > Ariophantidae > Megaustenia > Megaustenia siamemsis. The sequence continues at coordinate 57,492,680 of JAVIAB010000001.1, forward strand.
TCACGAGCTTTGTAGACTCGGCGAGTGCTCCCACGATAATTTCAAAAAGAAAATTCATTATTTAGAAACATACTCGGAGTTTAGAGGTTCGTTTTTTACAGTTGGGCTAAGGAAAGGAAATACAGCGCACTCCTGTCGATATACAGAGATGCGCTCAGCTTGAGCACGGGATTTATTTGCTGTCGTATGTTTCCGATCGGACTAGAAATCGACTTTACGATCTAGGGTAAGTCGTAAAAATAAAAACCTCAGTTGTTCCATTTGCGGGTCGAATATGTCGTCTTCAGATTGTGAGGCCAGCAACATACCTTAACATTGCAACAATTCCTCCCCCCCCCCCCCCACCCCCAGGAAAAGTGAGAGGAAGAAAGGAAATAGAGAGGGAAACACGGTAAATGTGACAACACATCCCCTCTCTTTCCAGATCTGGAGAAATCTGGTTGTCCGGTGTATCCGGATGAAGTTTTAATTATTTGTTGCGGGACGGGCAGACGTCTGCTGTGCCGCTATATATATCGATCGTTACTTTGTTTACTTACTGGCGGCCTTCACCCGCCCGATCAGTCTCTGGCTTGATTGACCTCTGCTGGAATGTGCTGTTCGTGTTTACAATCGGGCCACCACGTTCCGGGCTAACTGGACGCTCGTCTAAGACTTGACCTTGTCTCGTCCCGTAGTACTTCTGGTTTGCTATGATGACCGTTTCATGTGTGTTTCCGCGACAACTTTACTGCTGTTATGATTCGTCCCCGAGGGCTGACGCTAGGCTAGATAAATGTAGCTGTGTACTCATAACAACACTGGATATAAGTATTTGATCCGACTTTTATTCCTGTCACATCGGACTCTCGTTCCACAATGGATATGGCAGGTCACACACTTATAACGCACTCTTACAATTTCTTCAGTCTATCGCCCTAACACTTGTCTCTGGACTCTAACGCATTTATACTCGCATCTACACTATATGTGGACCGCCCCATTGGCGGCCCGCCCTAAAACTATCTAACTTCTACCGGTCCGGCGATCTCTTGGTAACCGCTACTAACTGTCTCTTAATGGTGCTACTTACTAATCTGTCCGCCCAACTGATCTCACTAGTCTCTGCATCTCCTAACTATCGCGTGTTCTTTTCTGGCTAAAATTCTATTACACTTGCTTGGTGTTATGACTCTAGATCGTCACTCCCTACCAACTTAGTCTCTTCCCGTGTTCGGCATCCAAGTGTCAGGTCTCAAGTGCTTCTCCCAGGTCTTTTGTGTTTACCTCTTAAATTTGGATCTTGTCAGCCAATCAAAATTGACTTCCCACGCGTCTGTCCGCCCACTCACTTCTGGAGATGGCCTTCCATGTTTTGCACGTGAATTTCGACCTATAGTCTCATTTTTCTCCTGACTTTGTCTTAATGTTTTTTTTTTCTTGACCTTGTTCTCTCGTCTGTTTACTCCTCTATTCTCTCCTTCCTCTCCTTCTACACCTACGTATCTGTCTGTCCACCCACTCCTGGGCATGGTCTTCACGTTTTCTTGCACGTGCATTTGACACATCCTCTATTTATTTTTCTCATGACCTCGTTTTAATGTGTTTTTCCTTTTTCCTCCTTGACCTCATTCTCTCGTCTCGCCTATCAGCCCTCTCACTTCTGGGTTGTTCTCTCGTCTTTGTTTCCTCCTCTAATCTGTCAACTCTTCCCACTTCTACACCGGTACCGAGTGGTTAATTCTTAGATCCTATGGCAGGGGCTTCTATATCCATAAATTTCTATCTTCTTTTATGATCTATCTTCTTTTATGGCCTCGATGAGTCTATCTTGTTTTATATATGTTGAGGAGTCTATCTTCTAGCAAGTAACTTCTTGATGAGGAATCTTCTTATAGACTTTGATAGCTTTCGTAGCTTCTCGCTGGCTTGACTTCAGAGGGACACATATAAATATATAACACTCATCATCCTTTTAGAACAAGTATAAACAAAGTCTTTATTAGTAACTTCTACATGTGGTTTTACAAATCTGTTGTTACTTGACATAGCCTATCGGCGATGATGAATTGTCAAATAAGTTTGATCGTATAGTATTCTTAAGTCTATCTAAGTTCATTCAGTTCTGTCAGTTTCTAAGTTTACTTGTACATCCACGTTTCTCTCGGTGTGGTTATCTCTGTCCGTTCTCTAAAAATCTCCTTTGGGACTTACTAACATCTAATATCTTGGTATAGTAGGACTACTTTAAACTGTTCTACTTTCTAAGTCCAACTCTTGTCACAATATTCTCTAAACGTACTTGTACATCTAAGTCCCGACTAACATCTCATATCTACTTCTTCACTATATTTTCACCGTCTCTTCTATCTGAAAGTCTGTGTCCATCTCAATGTTTCTCCCCTGAATGTCAGAATCTGAATGTATCAATCTTAGTCTCCTGTCTGCCTCTGAATCCCCCTAGTTCCCAGGGTCTCGGCGTTTAAGTCCCAGGTGACCACACCCCCCGACCACTGATACGGCCTAACCTACGTCTGTTGACCGTCACTACTTCTGTAACTCCGCCTTTCTTGACTATGTCCATAGTTTATTACTTTAATCACTTTAGGCGACAACCTGTCAATCTTCTCAAACCTTTTCCCACAATTAAAACCTACAACTATAACTCCGCCTTTGGCCCTTTGTTCACGTGCGGCCCTCTTTGATTACGCCTTTTCCTGCTTAACTCAATATTACAAGAGTGGGCTAGCCATCCCGTACCCGTAATCTAAATGTTGATTACGACACAGCGACGGACTAGTAGACTTAAACGTCTCCTTGCTAATCCTCAAGCCTTCACTTTGATTCTACACCGTCTAAAATTATTCTATCTTTCATCGTCGCCACGTCGTTCTTTATTCATCCTCTGCAGATCGTCGTTTTTCTCTACTCCTCCCATTATCCTAGATGGATGAGTCACACTATCACAATCCTACGTGATGTGAGTTTCTGCATCTACCACAGATAGAGAGGTAGTCCATTACAAAAACACACCAATAGTTCTCTCCATTGCGGAGGTCACAGCTATTGTCACATATTTCCATTTGCTATGGTCACCATCATCATCATCACCGTTTCACATGTCCTTTCACAATTCTCTGTTCTCAGAGCATCGTATCAAGTCTGTTGTTGACTGTTCACTATGCCATGACGCCAAGCTATCTAGTATCTTCGCTCTTTTTCGTTCCCGATATCTCTTATTGTCTATATTGTTAGCTGTAACAATGTACGTCAGCTTTAATTTTCTCATGATGTGCCCGAAAACTTTTTCTTTGTTTTTTATTCTGAGGTTTTCATGGGCTCTATTTCCGAGAGATTTCGAGATTTATAAGATTTTCTTTAGCAAAATAACGAGAGAGCCAATCTTGTCTTCTTGTCAATTACTGCACAAATCAAGCAAGATGCGGCCCGCAGTCTCTAAAATTGAGATTCTCTGGCTGCCATCACGTAGTAGAGGAGCATCATAGACACTACTAGTCGGCTACTACACAAAACCATCCACAATTTGCTCCAATACCATCTACAACCTGCTCTCACAACACCACCCACCACCTCCCCCACAACACCATCCACACAACACCACCTACAACACCACCTACTCCCACAACACCACCCACCACCTCCCCCACAACACCATCCACACTTACCCCCACAACACCACCTACACCACCACCTACCCCTACAATACCTACAACACCACCCACCACCTAAGACCACAACACCACCCACCACCTGTTCCAATGGCTTCACATATCCCTGACAGGAGTCGATGGCTAAACGTGTTCTGGACTTTACCCAATTGTCTCCCGCAGACTAGCAGAGTATGAGATGCCTTACTGCCCCTTGCTAGTGGATATTCATACTCTAACCCGTTTGCCCTTATACAAATTGTTTTAAGCGAACTCGGGGGGGGGGGGGGGGGGGGGGTGGATTATGGAAAATGTTTGTTTTAACTCTCTGTTTTTGTTCCACCAAACAACAAAGAGAAAGATTCCCATTTTTTTTTTTAAAGGTATAAATTTGGGCAAAGAAAGTATGCCGGTAGTGAGTGTACAATCACAATATTAATGTTTGAGAGCCCTGATAGCTAGCTCTCGTCACTATGTGGACAACCATTTCATCAGGGGTAAAGAAAATCTATAGTGTGTGTTGTTCTGTATTTGTATTTTGTATCGACTATTATTACAAGAAGGGAGCCGTGGTATCTCAGTGGTTAGTGAACTGGACTACAAAGGACGAGAGGTAGGGTTCGATCCTGATCGACGGCGTCCAGGTTCACCCAGCCTTGAATGGGTACCGCATTTTTTCTGGGAAAGCAAAGCGGCATGGGCGTAATACCGACCACATTATCCCAAAAATCATGCGCCGAAGGTGTGTAAAAATTATGGTCACTTACTCTATATTCCCTATACGTCACTTGGCGTAAAAGGTTCTTTACTTTTTTTTGTTGTACTATTACAACACTTGGACAATGTCGACTGGTATCTCACACAAGATGATATTTTTATTATTACAACACTTGGACAATGTCGACTGGTAACTCACACAAGATGATATTTTTATTATTACAACACTTGGACAATGTCGACTGGTAACTCACACAAGATGATATTTTTATTATTACAACACTTGGACAATGTCGACTGGTAACTCACACAAGATGATATTTTTATTATTACAACACTTGGACAATGTCGACTGGTAACTCACACAAGATGATATTTTTATTATTACAACACTTGGACAATGTCGACTGGTAACTCACACAAGATGATATTTTTATTATTACAACACTTGGACAATGTCGACTGGTAACTCACACAAGATGATATTTTTATTATTACAACACTTGGACAATGTCGACTGGTAACTCACACAAGATGATATTTTTATTATTACAACACTTGGACAATGTCGACTGGTAACTCACACAAGATGATATTTTTATTATTACAACACTTGGACAATGTCGACTGGTAACTCACACAAGATGATATTTTTATTATTACAACACTTGGACAATGTCGACTGGTAACTCACACAAGATGATATTTTTATTATTACAACACTTGGACAATGTCGACTGGTAACTCACACAAGATGATATTTTTATTATTACAACACTTGGACAATGTCGACTGGTAACTCACACAAGATGATATTTTTATTATTACAACACTTGGACAATGTCGACTGGTAACTCACACAAGATGATATTTTTATTATTACAACACTTGGACAATGTCCACTAGTATCTCACACAAGATGATATCAACACAAGCACGAAATTCATAGTACTCTCGATGGATTCATCCCCCCGTCCCCCACCCACACGCTCAGGGTAGTTTCAGAAAACTGGTTACATTTCATGAACAATGTTATTGTCATTGTTTTAGTATTATCGTCACACTTGTGTGTGTGTGTGTCTGTGTGTGTCTGTGTCTGTGTGTGTCTGTGTCTGTGTGTGTGTGTGTGTGTCTGTGTGTGTATCTGTGTGTGTGTTTGTGTGTCTGTGTGTCTGGGTGTGTGTGTCTGTGTGTGTGTGTCTGTGTCTCTGTGTGTGTCTGTGTGTATGTGTGTCTGTGTATGGCTGTGTGTGTGTGTTTGTGTCTGTGTGTGCGTGTCTGTTTCTGTGTCTGTGTGTGTGTGTCTGTGTGTGTCTGTGTGTGTGTCTGTGTGTGTATGTGTGTGTCTGTGTGTGTGTCTGTGTCTGTGTGTGTGTCTGTGTGTGTCTGTGTGTGTCTGTGTGTGTGTGTGTGTGTCTGTGTGTGTGTCTGTGTCTGTGTGTGTGTCTGTGTGTGTCTGTGTGTGTGTGTCTGTGTCTGTGTCTGTGTGTGTCTGTGTGTGTCTGTGTGTGTGTCTGTGTCTGTGTGTGTCTGTGTGTGTGTGTGTCTTTGTCTGTGTCTGTGTGTGTCTGTGTGTGTCTGTGTGTGTGTCTGTGTCTGTGTGTGTGTCTGTGTCTGTGTGTGTGTCTGTATCTGTGTGTGTGTGTCTGTCTCTTTCTGTGAGTGATTGTGTGTGTGTGGTGTGTGTGTGTGTGTTGTGTGTGTGTGTGTGTGTGTGTGTGTGTGTGTGTGTGTGTGTGTGTGTGTGTGTGTGTGTGTGTGTGTGTGGTGTAATGTGCTCAACAACAAGCCAGACCGCCCACATTTCTAATGTTAAAAATTCCCGCTGTGAATGTCATTCAGAGTGAGCAAACAAACCCCGCACTTGGAGGATCTTATCTTATTCTTCTTGTGAGTATTCGCCAGTTTAATGGGCGTAGATACGTTGTGTCGCTAGTCTACGGCAAAGTCCCGATGTCTGGCCCGACACATCCGTGATCTGCATGGTCAGATTTGATTAACAATTTTTGCCCCGACAGCGGCCATTTTTAGCCTACTCTTTTCGACTTTAAACAATGATAGGTTCTTTAACGTGCGCGACTGCACACGGGACCTCATATATTTTGTCCGTTTTTTTCCAAGAACGCTAGACGTCGGATCTTACAATCCAGAGACCAGGGGAGGATAAAGCCACGAGCTCGCCATATATTAGATGTGTGTCTTTGGTGAGGGTCGAATCCGGTACCTTCATGTCTAAATCCCGACGTTTTACCTATGAACCACCCAATTCCCTGGTCGAAGGACTGAAACCAATTCGATACCATGAGTAGACCAGACATGTACAAGAGATAGGATGAGTAAGTTTAATCAAATAACTACACTCCCTTCTACGCTAAAACGAAATAATCATTTATTGTATAATGTTTGCTCCATGTTTGCATTAACAACAACCAATTGGATTCAAGTATTCAGAAGACGGCAACACCGATCCCTTTGGAGCTGGTGTATTTGACGATCCAGTGGAAACTATTATCCCAGAATTTGGCAGCATTTACACTGAATACGACAATGTTGATAATTTTGCTATTATCCGAGTGGATCCTTGCGGGATTATATGTGGATTAAGGTACGTCAGATGTTTGTGAATATGTATTACTTCAATCAGTGTAAGAAGATATGTTTGAGGCTGGGTTAGTCTTGTTATGTGTAAACATTCTTGCCGCTTCTATCTTCCAATAGGGAACACGATCGTAACAAGAACTCCCCAATCTTTCCTTTTCTGTCTTTGCTAATCTTAACACTGTGGAATTCTGCTTTGAAGTAACAGAAGAAGCTGAGATTAACGTCCCTAATGAAGGCATAAAGAGACAACAGGTAGAATGGTTTGGTCACGAGAGAAGACAAAAAGAACTAGGTGTGTCATAACGAAACATCAACAATCACCAGGAACAAAAAATCAGCGACCTGGCCATTAAAAGATGAATCGGTAGAACACTAAAGACATTAGGAAACATAGTAGCAGGAGCTGTCAACAGAAGAGCAAAAGATATGAAGTATCAGACTTCAATGTTGAAGGGAAAATTAGAGAGAGAGAGAGAGAGAGAGAGAGAGAGAGAGAGAGAGTAAGAAAAGAAGAAGAAGAAGACTTCTCTACAACTCGTCAAAATTAACATTGACGCATTGGAAGATGTGGCACATGACAGAATAACTAGACGCACATATCTTCTACATGTGGCCGATGACAGAATAACTAGACGCACATATCTTCTACATGTGGCCGATGACAGAATAACTAGACGCACATTTCTTCTACATGTGGCCGATGACAGAATTACTAGACGCACATATCTTCTACATGTGGCAGATGACAGAATTACTAGACGCACATTTCTTCTACATGTGGCCGATGACAGAATTACTCTTCTTCTACCTTTTAGCTCCCAGTGGAGCATAGGTCTTCAACAAACACTTTCCAAGTCGTTCTGTTTTTTGCAATTCTTTTAAGATCATTCCATGTCTTCCCCATCATCTTCATCTCTGCTTCAATCTGTCTTCTCCAAGAATTCCTTGGTCTTCCTCTTTGTCTTTTCCCCTGGGGATTCCAAAAAAGGGCCTGTTGTGTAATACTCTCAGTTGGTTTCCGTAGTGTGTGTCCTATCCATCGCCATCGTCTTCGCTGTATTTCTTTATCCACTGGTATTTGACCGGTACATTTCCATAATTCCACGTTTGTGACTTTGTCCTGCCATTTCCATCCCTTTATTCTGCGCAAGCATCCATTAATGAAAGTCTGTACCTTCGTGATTGTCAATTTTGTTATTCTCCATGTTTCACAGCCATATAATAGAACCGACTTAACATTGGAGTTGAAAATTTGTATTTTTGTATTTAGCCTAATTTCTTTGGATTTCCATATGTTTCCCAGTGCAATGAAAGCTCCTCTTGCTTGTGATATCCTTATTTTGGTATCGTTTTCTGTTCCTCCCTCTTTATCTATATTACTGCCCAGATATATATAAGATTGTACGTCTAGTAGAGGTATTTCTCCTAGTTTTATTTGGTTATTGCCAACTGCATTAATTCTCATAATGTTGGTCTTATCTCTATTAATCTTTAGTCCTAGCTGTTGTGATCTCTCATCTAATATACTCATTTTATCTTGCATCTGTTGGTGGCTGTGTGATAGGAGAGCTATGTCATCAGCAAAGTCTAAATCATCAAGTTGTTTGGTCAGTGACCACTGGATCCCATTTCTGTTGTTTTGAGTTATTTTCATAATCCAATCTATGGCCAGTAGAAAGAGAAATGGAGACAGAAGGCATCCTTGCCTTACTCCTGTTCTTATTTCAAATGCTTCTGTAAGCTGTCCTTCATGCACCACACTACATTTTGTTCCTTCATACATTGTTTTTATCAGGTTAATAAACTTTATGGGGATTCCATAATGACTCAGCAACTTCCAAAGCATTCTTCTGTCTAAACTATCAAATGCCTTTTCGTAATCTATGAATCCAATATAAAGTGGGGATTTTAGTTCTAAACTTTGTTCAACTATTATACGTAGAGTAGTTATTTGATCAGCACATGATCTGTTCTTCCTAAAACCTGCTTGTTCATCTCTCAAGTGTTTCTCTATAGCCTCTTTTAGTCTCTCCAGAATGATTCTGCCTAATATTTTTCCTGGCACTGATAGTAGCATAATTCCCCTATAATTTGTGCACTCCTGTAAACTTCCTTTCTTTGGTAGTTTGATCATATAACCTTCTCTCCAGTCTTTAGGCATTTCTTCCCTCTCCCAAATTTTATCCAATAGATTATGTAACATCTTGGTAGAGGTGATAATATCTGCTTTGATGGCTTCCGAAGGAATTTCATCTGGTCCTGTGGCTTTACCATCTTTTAACAGTTTGATGGCTTTCATTATTTCTTCTTTGCTTGGTTTTCCGCAGTTAACGTGTAATTCTTCTTCTGCTGGTAGTATATCTGGAGGATTATTTGAGCCAGGTCTGTTCAAAAGTTCTTCAAAGTGCTCCTTCCATCTCTCCATTTGTTCCTTTATATTACTAAGCAGATTTCCTTTCTTATCTTTGATAAAGGCGTTGATCTGTTTGTATTTTCCACCTAATTTCTTTGTGCTGTTGTACAGTTCTTTCATATTCCCTTTATTTGCTGCTTCTTCTGCCTCTTTAGCTAATTCATCTATATATTTCCTCTTATCCCTTTTAATGCATCTTCTCACTTCTTTATTCACCTCTGTGTAAGCTTCCTGTGTCTTGGCTTTATTACTTCTTGTTTTGCTTTTATTTATGTCTGCTTTCTTGTTCTTTCTTTCTTTAATTTTATCCAGGGTCTCTGCTGTCATCCATGCCTTATTCTGGCGTTCTCTTTTCCCCAGTGTTTCTTCGCATGTCTCTTTCCATATATTTTTTACCTGTTTCCAATGATCTTCTATATTTATAGTATTTTCTAGTTGTAGGAGGACTTGGTATTTGTTTGATATTGTGACTGCGAATTTATCTTTAATTCCTTGTTCTTTAAGAAACCCTACATTGATATACGTTCTGCCCTTATTCGTTGTAGTATACCTTTTTAATTTAATTTTAAGTTTGGCTAACAGAAGATGATGATCAGAAGCTATATCTGCCCCTCTATATACTTTTACATCCTGTAAGGATGACTTAAACTTATTATTAATACATATGTGATCAATTTGATTTTCCGTTCTATGATCTGGTGACACCCATGTAGCTTTGTGTATTCTTTTATGTTGGAATATTGTTCCTCCTAGGCTCATTTGATTAAGGGCGCAGAAATTCACAAATATCTCTCCATTCTCGTTTATATCTCCAAGTCCATGTTTTCCCATAATCTCTTCAAAGCCTCTGTTGTCTGATCCTACCTTAGCATTTAGGTCTCCCATCAAGATTATAATATCCTTGGCTCGTCTTGCATCCATCTGGCATTGTAGCTGTTTATAAAAATCATCTTTAACTGAGTCATCTTTATCGTTGGTTGGTGCATAGCATTGTATAATGTGTAATTTTATTTTGTTTTTGGTTGTTCTAAATGTTGCTCTCACCAGTCTTGGTCCCACTGCCTCCCATTCTATTAGTGTCTTCTGTGCATTCTTTGATAGCATTATAGCTACCCCTTCGCTATGTTGTGCTCCTGGTTCCTGGTGTCCTGATGATAAAATCATCTCCCCTGTATTCAATTTTATTCTCTCCGCTCCCAGCCATCTTGTTTCACACATTCCCAGAATATCTATCTTGTAGTTGTTCATTTCTGCTGCCACTTGTGCCGCTTTTCCCTGTTCGTTAAGGGTACGAACATTCCAGGTGCCAATTCTGGATGATTTCCTGGTAGACAAAGGGTGAGTCGGCAACCCGGACTCCTTATGGCTTTCTCCGGATTGCGTCATACATCTCTTAGACAGAGAGCCCTTCTCTTTCCTGGTTGACGGATTTACTTTATCTTTCTTTGACTTGTTCATGTTTGTGAAGTTTTTTCGGCTTATTTTTTACAGTATGGGATAGCCAGTCCCATGCCTAACCCTCCTTTCTCGCCTCTTACGAACATGCCTGGTAGGGTACAGCGCCGCTATTCTTTACTTCCCTTTCGGGCCCCGGCAGCGCACGGGCGTAACAGAATTACTAGACGCGCATATCTTCTGCATGTGGCAGATGACAGAATTACTAGACGCGCATATCTTCTACATGTGGCAGATGACAGAATTACTAGACGCACATATCTTCTACATGTGGCCGATGACAGAATTACTAGACGCGCATATCTTCTACGTGTGGCAGATGACAGAATTACTAGACGCGCATATCTTCTACATGTGGCAGATGACAGAATTACTAGACGCACATATCTTCTACATGTGGCCGATGACAGAATTACTAGACGCGCATATCTTCTACATGTGGCAGATGACAGAATTACTAGACGCGCATATCTTCTACATGTGGCAGATGACAGAATTACTAGACGCGCATATCTTCTGGAATTGTTATGGACTTCATAATGAAGAAATGCTGCACTGGTAATAAAGGCATCGAATGGATACAAGGAGACCATTTGGAGGACCTGGACTTTGCTGATGACATAGTTCTCATCAGCAATCAGATAAAAACGATGCAGGAAAACACAAATGAACTATCATCAATAGCCAGCAAAATTGGGCTTGAGGTCAATCATGAAAAGACTAAAGTCATGAAAAGTTTAATTCCAACAAGTGACAAAATATACATGGAAAACAAACCAGTAGAAGAGATCGATCACTTCATCTATCTTGGAAGTCACATTGATCGAGAAGGGGATACGAGCAAAGAAATTAGAATCAGACTGGCTAAAGCAGCAATGTCTTTCAGAAGCCTTGAAAAGTTGTGGAAATCAAAACTCATTAGCACAAACACAAAACTTAGGCTATTCAAATCAAATGTACTATCAACCCTTACGTATGCGTGTGAAAGCTGGAAAACAACAAGAGATATAGAAACAAAGTTGAACGCATTCGAAAATAAATGTCTAAGGAAAATACTTGGTATAGAATGGAACGAATTCAAAACAAACGAGGAAATTAGAGAAATCGCCAATCAACCACTAATATCTTCAGTAATAAAGAAAAGACGATGGTCATACGTTGGACATGTGATGAGAAGAGATAATAATCGAATAGCAAAGCAAGCCCTCATATGGGAAACAACAGGTAAAAGAAAAAGAGGAAGACCCAGGGAGACACTGAGAAGAACATTGATGAGAGAGGCAAGAGCAGCAGGAATCGGCTCCCTCAATGAGATAGAACTGCTTGCACAGAACAGAGACAGATGGCGAGATTTGATAAAATATCTTTAAAAGAAAACTGCTAGAACAAAAATTCATATAGGAGAAGGTGTATCTTGGTCTACGCCCTATGGGCCGGTTACGGCTCGAAAGGTCAATAGATAGATAGATATCTTCTACATGTGGCAGATGACAGAATTACTAGACGCGCATATCTTCTACATGTGGCCGATGACAGAATTACTAGACGCGCATATCTTCTACATGTGGCAGATGACAGAATTACTAGACGCGCATATCTTCTACATGTGGCAGATGACAGAATTACTGGACCCACATATCTTCTACATGTGGCAGATTACAGAATTACTAGACGCGCATATCTTATACATGTGGCAGATGACAGAATTACTAGACGCGCATATATTCTACATGTGGCAGATGACAGAATTACTAGACGCACATATATTCTACATGTGGCAGATGACAGAATTACTAGACGCACATATATTCTACATGTGGCAGATGGTTGGTTGGTTGGTTGCGTTCGCCTGATGACTAAAGTATTCTAGAGTGTCGTGGTAGACTAGAATATTCCTCTTCATCATCCGCCCTTACAAGGACGTAGTGGACGTGTCTGCGTTGTGTTGTGGTTTGCAGTATACTGTTATATTTGCGCCTTTCGACCCAAAACATCCGACTTCAGCAAGACATTTTTGAGTACCGGGTTGTCTTCCCTCTTCGATCCCTTCACGCTTGGCCAGACTAGACAGGTTAGTCTGTTAATGAAGGCACCGCGGAGAGGTGGAGCAGGGTCTGGATGGTTTTGGTTCACCGATCCTGGCGCAAGCCATCAGCTGTGGGTCGCTGACAACTTCCAGCTCTGGTGCTGGGAGGCGCGCCTTCGCCTCAATGTGGCAGATGACAGAATTACTAGACGCGCATATCTTCTACATGTGACAGATGACAGAATTACTAGACGCGCATATCTTTTACATGTGACAGATGAAAGAATTACTAGACGCGCATATCTTCTACATGTGACAGATGACAGAATTACTGGACGCGCATATCTTCTACATGTGACAGATGACAGAATTACTAGACGCGCATATCTTCTACATGTGACAGATGACAGAATTACTAGACGAGCATATCTTCTGCATGTGGCAGATGACAGAATTACTAGACGCGCATATCTTCTGCATGTGGCAGATGACAGAATTACTAGACGCGCATATCTTCTACATGTGACAGATGACAGAATTACTAGACGCACATATCTTCTACATGTGACAGATGACAGAATTACTAGACGCGCATATCTTCTACATGTGGCAGATGACAGAATTACTAGACGCGCATATCTTCTACATGTGGCAGATGACAGAATTACTAGACGCACATATCTTCTACATGTGGCCGATGACAGAATTACTAGACGCGCATATCTTCTACATGTGGCAGATGACAGAATTACTAGACGCACATATCTTCTACATGTGACAGATGACAGAATTACTAGACGCGCATATCTTATACATGTGGCCGATGACAGAATTACTAGACGCGCATATCTTCTACATGTGGCAGATGACAGAATTACTAGACGCACATATCTTCTACATGTGGCAGATGGCAGAATTACTAGACGCGCATATCTTCTACATGTGACAAATGACAGAATTACTAGACGCACATATCTTCTACATGTGGCAGATGACAGAATTACTGGACGCGCATATCTTCTACATGTGGCAGATGACAGAATTACTAGACGCGCATATCTTCTACATGTGACAGATGACAGAATTACTGGACAAGCATATCTTCTACATGTGACAGATGACAGAATTACTGGACGCGCATATCTTCTACATGTGGCAGATGACAGAATTACTGGACGCGCATATCTTCTACATGTGACAGATGACAGAATTACTGGACGCGCATATCTTCTACATGTGACAGATGACAGAATTACTAGACGCACATATCTTCTACATGTGACAGATGACAGAATTACTGGACGCGCATATCTTCTACATGTGGCAGATGACAGAATTACTAGACGCACATATCTTCTACATGTGGCAGATGACAGAATTACTAGACGCACATATCTTCTACATGTGGCAGATGACAGAATTACTAGACGCGCATATCTTCTACATGTGGCAGATGACAGAATTACTAGACGCGCATATCTTCTACATGTGGCAGATGACAGAATTACTAGACGCGCATATCTTCTACATGTGGCAGATGACAGAATTACTAGACGCGCATATCTTCTGCATGTGGCAGATGACAGAATTACTAGACGCACATATCTTCTACATGTGGCAGATGACAGAATTACTAGACGCGCATATCTTCTACATGTGGCAGATGACAGAATTACTAGACGCACAAATCCTTGACATGTTGTTGATGAGAGAGCTACTGTTGCTTCAGCTTGTGAGACATTCAAGTGTGTAGCTGCCGAATAATGGAGACAGCCTAGACTTCTTCTCTTCCTTCCTCGTTTGCCTTTCAGCGTCGAGGGGAGATACAATTTGCAATCTTTTGCTTTTCTGTTTGTCTCTGCTGCTGTTATGTTTTCTAGTGTTTCTAATATACCACTTCTTCTTCTTCTTTTCTATCCTTCCTCTGCTGCCGTTGGCGTCGAGGGGAGAAACAATATGCGATTCTTTGCTCTTCTATTGGCCTCTTCTGATGTTATTCCTCCTAGTTACTCTAGTATTCCCTTTATCCATCTCTTTCTCGGTCTTCCTCTTAATCTGGCGTTTTCGTACCGTTTATTTAAGGCTCTTTGAGTCATTGTTAGTTCTTTTTGTCTTGTTATGTGGCCGAACCAATTTATCTGTTGTTTCTTTATGTATTCGATGGCTTGTTCAATTTCGATTTTCTTCCTCAGGTCAGTGTTTCTTACTCTGTCCCTTAAGCTGTTTCCTGTCATTCTTCTGACACATTTCATTTCGGT
This sequence comes from Megaustenia siamemsis, assembly GCA_032433765.1. Taxonomy (NCBI): domain Eukaryota; kingdom Metazoa; phylum Mollusca; class Gastropoda; order Stylommatophora; family Ariophantidae; genus Megaustenia; species Megaustenia siamemsis. The sequence continues at coordinate 57,507,797 of JAVIAB010000001.1, forward strand.
GGTCGTTATCTTTCTTATTGTTCTAGAGTCCAGCGTTCTGTATGATCGCGATTGTTTCTCCATTATTTTGGCTCTCAGCACTGTTGTGTGTATGTTATATTATCCTCTGCCGCTGTGCTAGTTCTGTCGCAGAGTAAGGGCTGTTGTTTATGCTACCAGTGCGTGCCCTCGCACTGTGGTCATTGTTGGCGTGACCCATTTTCTACTCGTGTTGTTTCTCTACTATTCCACTAACCCATCTTTTTCGTGTTCGATCCTTCGGTTTGGTGTTCTCGCAATGTTTATTGAAGGCTCGTTGTGTTGTGTTTTGGTCTCTCTGTCTCATCACGTGGCCAAACTATTGTATCATTTGTTCTTTATATTTTCTGTAGCGGGAATTATACTCAGCTTTCTTTAACGTTAATTATTTCTGAGTGTATGTCTCATGCTGTTTCCTATCATTCCTCCAACACATTTCATCGTGGTAGTAGTTACTTTTCTTATTATTCCTGGATCTAGGATCCATGACTGGCATTGATAACACAACGTTGGAATGAAGATTGTTTTATAGTGCCCGTTTTACCTCTAGAGTTATTTCCTGTTTGGACAATAGTGGTGATAGCTGTCTAATGATTAGACAAGTTTTGTTCCATCTTGAGGCTATCTCTGCTGTTTGAGATTTGTTGTTTGTCACCAGACTTTCTATATATTTAAGTTCCTCTATTTGCTTTAGTTGTCTCCCATCTGTCGTTATGCTCCTGTTCTCTTTTACAATATTCATGATTTCTGTTTTATTGATGTTGATTTTCATGTTATATCAAGTGATTTTATGAAGCAACGTCAATTAAAAACCTGCTTTTGTTAACGTCATTATAATTTGTTAATAAAATAAAATAGCTTCACTTTTCTGTTCATTCATGAATCTGTTTCTACAATATAGTGTTTTTCCCTTTTCTTTTCCATCCTGAGCTGGAAAGACATGCACACATCCGACGTTACGATTAATGTTCTTTGTTTAGCAATGATGATTACTTGATAAGGGTAAGGGAGGTTATCGAGACTTCCGGTGTGTGACTGTGCTGGCAACACGATACAATTTTCGATGGAAGTCAAATTTAAGATATAAGTGAATTTCAATGCCCATAGTAAAAGAAATTCAAGCGTTCTTGTGTTATTTCGAACGGATTTATTTGTGATTTATTCTTAACAACAAAAACTTAAATGGTTTGCCACCTGGTCAGAATGAATCCTCACCAATCACCATCAAGGGCGTTCTTCTCGAGAATGCATGGAAAAAGACCAAGAGGAAGACCCAGAAGAAGATGGATGGATGCAGTGACAGAGACATGTAATAATAAAGGAAAATCACTAATTCAGACAGTTCGAGCAGCTCAAGAACGACAAATGATATAAACCACGACACCTTTTAGGTGAAAAACGACACCTTTTTAGTGAAAAGAGAAAAGTAGAAGAAGAAGCAGATTACTTGATTTTCTTCAAGTCTTTTCGTGAACCACTGAGTGCTTTGCTCTTCTCCACCCAACAGGGCCGTCGAAGCTGTTGGTGATCCATTGCTGCAGCCTGCAGGAGCTTACATCAAGGTTCTGGAGTCATGCAGTACGTTGTTGTTGTTCTTTTATCATCACCTCTTAAGTATGGGCATCGTGTTCTCGCCCGTTTTTCTCTTTCATTGATTCCTTCTCAGGTCTCATCTCATCATTGAAGAAGATTTATTTGTGGTTCATGCTCAGTGTTCTATAGTAGAAGATTTATTTGTGGTTCATGCTGAGTGTTCTATAGTAGAAGATTTATTTGTGGTTCATGCTGAGTGTTCTATAGTGGAAGATTTATTTGTGGTTCATGCTCAGTGTTCTATAGTAGAAGATTTATTTGTGGTTCATGCTGAGTGTTCTATAGTGGAAGATTTATTTGTGGTTCATGCTGAGTGTTCTATAGTGGAAGATTTATTTGTGGTTCATGCTGAGTGTTCTATAGTGGAAGATTTATTTGTGGTTCATGCTGAGTGTTCTATAGTGGAAGATTTATTTGTGGTTCATGCTGAGTGTTCTATAGTGGAAGATTTATTTGTGGTTCATGCTGAGTGTTCTATAGGGGAAGATTTATTTGTGGTTCATGCTCAGTGTTTTATAGTAGATGTTTTATTTGTAGTTCATGCTGAGTGTTCTATAGTGGAAGATTTTTTTGTAGTTCATGCTGAGTGTTCTATAGTAGATGTTTTATTTGTAGTTCATGCTGAGTGTTCTATAGTAGAAGATTTATTTGTAGTTCATGCTGAGTGTTCTATAGTAGAAGATTTATTTGTGGTTCATGCTGAGTGTTCTATAGTACAAATTTTACGTGTAGTTCATGCTGAGTGTTCTGTAGTAGAAGTTTTATTTGTAGTTCATGCTGAGTGTTCTATAGTGGAAGATTTATTTGTGGTTTATGCTGAGTGTTCTATAGTGGAAGATTTATTTGTGGTTCATGCTCAGTGTTTTATAGGAGATGTTTTATTTGTAGTTCATGCTCAGTGTTCTATAGTGGAAGATTTATTTGTAGTTCATGCTGAGTGTTCTATAGTAGATGTTTTATTTGTGGTTCATGCTCAGTGTTTTATAGTAGATGTTTTATTTGTGGTTCATGCTGAGTGTTCTATAGTGGAAGATTTATTTGTAGTTCATGCTCAGTGTTCTATAGTAGAAGATTTATTTGTGGTTCATGCTGAGTGTTCTATAGTGGAAGATTTATTTGTGGTTCATGCTCAGTGTTCTATAGTAGAAGATTTATTTGTGGTTCATGCTGAGTGTTCTACAGTAGAAGATTTATTTGTGGTTCATGCTCAGTGTTCTATAGTAGAAGTTTTATTTGTGGTTCATGCTGAGTGTTCTATAGTGGACGATTTATTTGTGGTTCATGCTCAGTGTTCTATAGTAGAAGTTTTATTTGTAGTTCATGCTGAGTGTTCTATAGTAGAAGTTTTATTTGTAGTTCATGCTGAGTGTTCTATAGTGGAAGATTTATTTGTGGTTCATGCTGAATGTTCTATAGTGGAAGATTTATTTGTTGTTCATGCTCAGTGTTCTATAGTAGAAGATTTATTTGTGGTTCATGCTCTGCGTTCTATAGTATTATATGAACCGTGTCTTGTCACACAAAGCAGAGGATCTTTGATAATGAACGGACAAACAAGAGAATCTCAAAGTAATCCTCAGGCAGGAACAAGAGCGTTAAAGAAAAAAGAGGCTGACCTAGAGAAGCACTAAAAAGAACACTGAGGTGAGAGGCAACAACAGCATGTATCTGCTCCCTCGTTGAGATTGAGAAACTTGCCCAGAACAGAGCCGTGTAGCAAGATTCAATGTGGGTCCTGCGCAAGGTCTGATACTTGATAACAAAGATCGTCGGACACAAGAGTCTAGAATGTGTGCTCTATGTGTCGTCAAAAGGACAACAGAGAATAGAAAGGCATACTTTGTGGTAACATAAATGTAGTCCTCAGAAGATTGGGACATCTAATATGGATAAGTGAACAGACGTCTTGAACGAAGCAGTTAAACTAGAGAACTCTCGAAGTACATTAGAACCGGTTGGTCATTTCTGTAAGACAATGCATGAAAGACACAGTGATAGGAATGAATAATATGCTTGACTCTTTGGCATGGAAAGTGGGGGAAAATAGAAACGATATGGAGCACCCGGGACAGAAGTACATAGAATTGTTTACGTCCGTTATATGGCACTTTATGCGGATGATGATGTGACTAAGTTGTTCGTTTCAGAAAGGAAGTGACATTATAGTTCTAGGCAAGAAAAGATAAGTGGCGTGGTTTGTGGCCTGAAGCTCAGAGTTCTCTACCTTCTGCTAAACTTTAAAAAAAAAAAAAACAACTGATATATCTTGAGAATGGTTTCAATCGATAACTCTACTCGACAGTTTCAGTCGCTTCGTTCACAAAGAACGTCAGTGGAGTGTTTGGTTGCTCTCTGTGGCAGCAATCAAGAGAAAGTGGATTTAGCCTTATCCTGATGTTTTCCAGTCGCCCAAAGGAAAAAAAAGAATGAGTTCCTGACTCCCTCAACTCACCCACACTGTAGACACTCAACACATCCACACTGTAGACACTCAACACATCCACACTGTAGACACTCAACACATCCACACTGAAGAGACTCAAAACATCCACACTGTAGACACTCAACACGTCCACACTGAAGACGCTCAACACACCCACACTGAAGACACTCAACACATCCACACTGAAGATGCTCAACACATCCACACTGAAGAGACTCAACACATCCACACTGTAGACACTCAACACATCCACACTGAAGACACTCAACACATTCACACTGTAGACACTCAACACATCCACACTGAAGAGACTCAACAAATCCACACTGAAGAGACTCAACACATCCACACTGAAGAGACTCAACAAATCCACACTGAAGAGACTCAACACACTCACACTGAAGAGACTCAACACACTCACACTGTAGAGACTCAACACATCCACACTGAAGAGACTCAACACATCCACACTGTAGACACTCAACACATCCACACTGTAGACACTCAACACATCCACACTGTAGACACTCAACACATCCACACTGTAGACACTCAACACATCCACACTGAAGAGACTCAACACACTCACACTGAAGAGACTCAGCACATCCACACTGAAGAGACTCAACACATCCACACTGTAGACACTCAACACATCCACACTGTAGACACTCAACACATCCACACTGAAGAGACTCAACACATCCACACTGAAGAGACTCAACACACTCACACTGAAGAGACTCAGCACATCCACACTGTAGACACTCAACACATCCACACTGTAGAGACTCAACACATCCACACTGAAGAGACTCAGCACATCCACACTGTAGACATTCAACACATCCACACTGAAGAGACTCAGCACATCCAAGCTGAAGAGACTCAACACACTCACACTGAAGAGACTCAACACATCCACACTGAAGACACTCAGCACATCCACACTGTAGACACTCAACACATCCACACTGAAGAGACTCAACACACTCACACTGAAGAGACTCAACACACTCACACTGAAGAGACTCAGCACATCCACACTGTAGAGACTCAACACATCCACACTGTAGACATTCAACACATCCACACTGAAGAGACTCAGCACATCCACACTGTAGACATTCAACACATCCACACTGTAGACATTCAACACATCCACACTGTAGACATTCAACACATCCACACTGTAGACATTCAACACATCCACACTGTAGACATTCAACACATCCACACTGAAGAGACTCAACACATCCACACTGTAGACACTCAAGACATCCACACTGAAGAGACTCAACACATCCACACTGTAGACACTGAACACATCCACACTGAAGAGACTCAACACATCCACACTGTATACACTCAACACATCCACACTGTAGACACTCAACACATTCACACTGAAGAGACTCAACACATCCACACTGTAGAGACTCAGCACATTCACACTGTATACACTCAACACATCCACACTGTAGACACTCAACACATTCACACTGAAGAGACTCAACACATCCACACTGTAGACACTCAACACATTCACACTGAAGAGACTCAACACATCCACACTGTAGACACTCAACACATTCACACTGAAGAGACTCAACACATCCACACTGTAGACACTCAACACATTCACACTGAAGAGACTCAACACATTCACACTGTAGACACTCAACACATCCACACTGAAGAGACTCAACACATTCACACTGAAGAGACTCAACACATTCACACTGAAGAGACTCAACACATCCACACTGTAGACACTCAACACATCCACACTGAAGAGACTCAACACATTCACACTGAAGAGACTCAACACATCCACACTGTATACACTCAACACATCCACACTGTAGACACTCAACACATTCACACTGTAGACACTCAACACATTCACACTGAAGAGACCCAACACATCCACACTGTATACACTCAACACATCCACACTGAAGACACTCAACACATTCACACTGTAGACATTCAACACATCCACACTGAAGACACTCAACACATTCACACTGTAGAGACTCAACACATCCACACTGTATACACTCAACACATCCACACTGAAGACACTCAACACATCCACACTGTATACACTCAACACATCCACACTGTATACACTCAACACATCCACACTGTATACACTCAACACATCCACACTGAAGACACTCAACACATCCACAATGAAGACACTCAACACATCCACAATGAAGAGACTCAGCACATTCACACTGTAGACACTCAACACATCCACACTGTAGACACTCAACACATCCACACTGAAGAGACTCAACACATCCACACTGAAGAGACTCAACACACTCACACTGAAGAGACTCAGCACATCCACACTGTAGACACTCAACACATCCACACTGTAGAGACTCAACACATCCACACTGTAGACACTCAACAAATCCACACTGAAGAGACTCAACACACCCACACTGAAGAGACTCAACACATCCACACTGTAGACACTCAACACATCCACACTGAAGAGACTCAACACATCCACACTGTATACACTCAACACATCCACACTGAAGAGACTCAACACATCCACACTGAAGAGACTCAACACATCCACACTGAAGAGACTCAACACATCCACACTGAAGAGACTCAACACATCCACAATGAAGAGACTCAACACATCCACACTGAAGAGACTCAACACACTCACACTGAAGAGACTCAACACATCCACACTGAAGAGACTCAACACATCCACACTGTATACACTCAACACATCCACACTGAAGAGACTCAACACATCCACACTGAAGAGACTCAACACATCCACACTGAAGAGACTCAACACATCCACACTGTAGACACTCAACACATCCACACTGTAGACACTCAACACATCCACACTGTAGACACTCAACACATCCACACTGTAGAGACTCAACACATCCACACTGTAGACACTCAACAAATCCACACTGAAGAGACTCAACACACCCACACTGAAGAGACTCAACACATCCACACTGTATACACTCAACACATCCACACTGAAGAGACTCAACACATCCACACTGTATACACTCAACACATCCACACTGAAGAGACTCAGCACATTCTCACTGTAGACACTCAACACATCCACACTGAAGAGACTCAGGACATCAACACTGAAGACACTCAACACATCCACTCTGAAGAGACTCAGCACATTCACACTGTAGACACTGAACACATCCACACTGAAGAGACTCAGCACATTCACACTGTAGACACTCAACACATCCACACTGAAGAGACTCAACACATCCACACTGAAGAGACTCAGCACATTCACACTGTAGACACTCAACACATCCACACTAAAGACAGTCAACACATCCACACTGAAGAGACTCAACACATCCACACTGAAGAGACTCAGCAAATTCACACTGTAGACACTCAACACATCCACACTAAAGACAGTCAACACATCCACACTGAAGAGACTCAACACATCCACACTGTATACACTCAACACATCCACACTAAAGACACTCAACACATCCACACTGAAGAGACTCAGCACATCCTCACTACACTCATCCACACTAAAGACACTCAACACATCCACACTGAAGAGACTCAACACATCCACACTGTATACACTCAACACATCCACACTGTAGACACTCAACACATCCTCACTGAGACACTCAACACATCCACTGTAGACACTCAACACATCCACACTGAAGAGACTCAACACATCCTCACTGTAGACACTCACCACATCCACACTGAAGAGACTCAACACATCCACACTGAAGAGACTCAACACATCCACACTGAAGAGACTCAACACATCCACACTGAAGAAACTCAACACATCCTCACTGTAGACACTCACCACATCCACACTGAAGAGACTCAACACATCCACACTGAAGAGACTCAACACATCCACACTGAAGAGACTCAACACATTCACACTGTATACACTCAACACATCCACACTGAAGAGACTCAACACATTCACACTGTATACACTCAACACATCCACACTGAAGAGACTCAACACATCCACACTGAAGAAACTCAACACATCCTCACTGTAGACACTCACCACATCCACACTGAAGAGACTCAACACATCCACACTGAAGAGACTCAACACATCCACACTGTAGACACTCAACACATCCACACTGTAGACACTCAACACATCCACACTGAAGAGACTCAACACATCCACACTGAAGAGACTCAACACACTCACACTGAAGAGACTCAGCACATCCACACTGTAGACACTCAACACATCCACACTGTAGAGACTCAACACATCCACACTGAAGAGACTCAGCACATCCACACTGTAGACATTCAACACATCCACACTGAAGAGACTCAGCACATCCACACTGAAGAGACTCAACACACTCACACTGAAGAGACTCAACACATCCACACTGAAGACACTCAGCACATCCACACTGTAGACACTCAACACATCCACACTGAAGAGACTCAACAAACTCACACTGAAGAGACTCAACACACTCACACTGAAGAGACTCAGCACATCCACACTGTAGAGACTCAACACATCCACACTGTAGACATTCAACACATCCACACTGAAGAGACTCAGCACATCCACACTGTAGACATTCAACACATCCACACTGTAGACATTCAACACATCCACACTGTAGACATTCAACACATCCACACTGTAGACATTCAACACATCCACACTGTAGACATTCAACACATCCACACTGAAGAGACTCAACACATCCACACTGTAGACACTCAACACATCCACACTGTAGAGACTCAACACATCCACACTGAAGAGACTCAGCACATCCACACTGTAGACATTCAACACATCCACACTGAAGAGACTCAGCACATCCAAGCTGAAGAGACTCAACACACTCACACTGAAGAGACTCAACACATCCACACTGAAGACACTCAGCACATCCACACTGTAGACACTCAACACATCCACACTGAAGAGACTCAACACACTCACACTGAAGAGACTCAACACACTCACACTGAAGAGACTCAGCACATCCACACTGTAGAGACTCAACACATCCACACTGTAGACATTCAACACATCCACACTGAAGAGACTCAGCACATCCACACTGTAGACATTCAACACATCCACACTGTAGACATTCAACACATCCACACTGTAGACATTCAACACATCCACACTGTAGACATTCAACACATCCACACTGTAGACATTCAACACATCCACACTGAAGAGACTCAACACATCCACACTGTAGACACTCAAGACATCCACACTGAAGAGACTCAACACATCCACACTGTAGACACTGAACACATCCACACTGAAGAGACTCAACACATCCACACTGTATACACTCAACACATCCACACTGTAGACACTCAACACATTCACACTGAAGAGACTCAACACATCCACACTGTAGAGACTCAGCACATTCACACTGTATACACTCAACACATCCACACTGTAGACACTCAACACATTCACACTGAAGAGACTCAACACATCCACACTGTAGACACTCAACACATTCACACTGAAGAGACTCAACACATCCACACTGTAGACACTCAACTCAACACATTCACACTGAAGAGACTCAACACATCCACACTGTAGACACTCAACACATTCACACTGAAGAGACTCAACACATTCACACTGTAGACACTCAACACATCCACACTGAAGAGACTCAACACATTCACACTGAAGAGACTCAACACATTCACACTGAAGAGACTCAACACATCCACACTGTAGACACTCAACACATCCACACTGAAGAGACTCAACACATTCACACTGAAGAGACTCAACACATCCACACTGTATACACTCAACACATCCACACTGTAGACACTCAACACATTCACACTGTAGACACTCAACACATTCACACTGAAGAGACTCAACACATCCACACTGTAGACACTCAACACATCCACACTGAAGAGACTCAACACATTCACACTGAAGAGACTCAACACATTCACACTGAAGAGACTCAACACATCCACACTGTAGACACTCAACACATCCACACTGAAGAGACTCAACACATTCACACTGAAGAGACTCAACACATCCACACTGTATACACTCAACACATCCACACTGTAGACACTCAACACATTCACACTGTAGACACTCAACACATTCACACTGAAGAGACTCAACACATCCACACTGTATACACTCAACACATCCACACTGAAGACACTCAACACATTCACACTGTAGACATTCAACACATCCACACTGAAGACACTCAACACATTCACACTGTAGAGACTCAACACATCCACACTGTATACACTCAACACATCCACACTGAAGACACTCAACACATCCACACTGTATACACTCAACACATCCACACTGTATACACTCAACACATCCACACTGTATACACTCAACACATCCACACTGAAGACACTCAACACATCCACAATGAAGACACTCAACACATCCACAATGAAGAGACTCAGCACATTCACACTGTAGACACTCAACACATCCACACTGTAGACACTCAACACATCCACACTGTAGACACTCAACACATCCACACTGTAGACACTCAACACATCCACACTGTAGACACTCAACACATCCACACTGTAGACACTCAACACATCCACACTGTAGAGACTCAACACATCCACACTGTAGACACTCAACAAATCCACACTGAAGAGACTCAACACACCCACACTGAAGAGACTCAACACATCCACACTGTAGACACTCAACACATCCACACTGAAGAGACTCAACACATCCACACTGTATACACTCAACACATCCACACTGAAGAGACTCAACACATCCACACTGAAGAGACTCAACACATCCACACTGAAGAGACTCAACACATCCACACTGAAGAGACTCAACACATCCACAATGAAGAGACTCAACACATCCACACTGAAGAGACTCAACACACTCACACTGAAGAGACTCAACACATCCACACTGAAGAGACTCAACACATCCACACTGTATACACTCAACACATCCACACTGAAGAGACTCAACACATCCACACTGAAGAGACTCAACACATCCACACTGAAGAGACTCAACACATCCACACTGTAGACACTCAACACATCCACACTGTAGACACTCAACACATCCACACTGTAGACACTCAACACATCCACACTGTAGAGACTCAACACATCCACACTGTAGACACTCAACAAATCCACACTGAAGAGACTCAACACACCCACACTGAAGAGACTCAACACATCCACACTGTATACACTCAACACATCCACACTGAAGAGACTCAACACATCCACACTGTATACACTCAACACATCCACACTGAAGAGACTCAGCACATTCTCACTGTAGACACTCAACACATCCACACTGAAGAGACTCAGGACATCAACACTGAAGACACTCAACACATCCACTCTGAAGAGACTCAGCACATTCACACTGTAGACACTGAACACATCCACACTGAAGAGACTCAGCACATTCACACTGTAGACACTCAACACATCCACACTGAAGAGACTCAACACATCCACACTGAAGAGACTCAGCACATTCACACTGTAGACACTCAACACATCCACACTAAAGACAGTCAACACATCCACACTGAAGAGACTCAACACATCCACACTGAAGAGACTCAGCAAATTCACACTGTAGACACTCAACACATCCACACTAAAGACAGTCAACACATCCACACTGAAGAGACTCAACACATCCACACTGTATACACTCAACACATCCACACTAAAGACACTCAACACATCCACACTGAAGAGACTCAGCACATCCTCACTGTATACACTCAAGACATCCACACTAAAGACACTCAACACATCCACACTGAAGAGACTCAACACATCCACACTGTATACACTCAACACATCCACACTGTAGACACTCAACACATCCTCACTGTAGACACTCAACACATCCTCACTGTAGACACTCAACACATCCACACTGAAGAGACTCAACACATCCTCACTGTAGACACTCACCACATCCACACTGAAGAGACTCAACACATCCACACTGAAGAGACTCAACACATCCACACTGAAGAGACTCAACACATCCACACTGAAGAAACTCAACACATCCTCACTGTAGACACTCACCACATCCACACTGAAGAGACTCAACACATCCACACTGAAGAGACTCAACACATCCACACTGAAGAGACTCAACACATTCACACTGTATACACTCAACACATCCACACTGAAGAGACTCAACACATTCACACTGTATACACTCAACACATCCACACTGAAGAGACTCAACACATCCACACTGAAGAAACTCAACACATCCTCACTGTAGACACTCACCACATCCACACTGAAGAGACTCAACACATCCACACTGAAGAGACTCAACACATCCACACTGTAGACACTCAACACATCCACACTGTAGACACTCAACACATCCACACTGAAGAGACTCAACACATCCACACTGAAGAGACTCAACACACTCACACTGAAGAGACTCAGCACATCCACACTGTAGACACTCAACACATCCACACTGTAGAGACTCAACACATCCACACTGAAGAGACTCAGCACATCCACACTGTAGACATTCAACACATCCACACTGAAGAGACTCAGCACATCCACACTGAAGAGACTCAACACACTCACACTGAAGAGACTCAACACATCCACACTGAAGACACTCAGCACATCCACACTGTAGACACTCAACACATCCACACTGAAGAGACTCAACACACTCACACTGAAGAGACTCAACACACTCACACTGAAGAGACTCAGCACATCCACACTGTAGAGACTCAACACATCCACACTGTAGACATTCAACACATCCACACTGAAGAGACTCAGCACATCCACACTGTAGACATTCAACACATCCACACTGTAGACATTCAACACATCCACACTGTAGACATTCAACACATCCACACTGTAGACATTCAACACATCCACACTGAAGAGACTCAACACATCCACACTGTAGACACTCAAGACATCCACACTGAAGAGACTCAACACATCCACACTGTAGACACTGAACACATCCACACTGAAGAGACTCAACACATCCACACTGTATACACTCAACACATCCACACTGTAGACACTCAACACATTCACACTGAAGAGACTCAACACATCCACACTGTAGAGACTCAGCACATTCACACTGTATACACTCAACACATCCACACTGTAGACACTCAACACATTCACACTGAAGAGACTCAACACATCCACACTGTAGACACTCAACACATTCACACTGAAGAGACTCAACACATCCACACTGTAGACACTCAACACATTCACACTGAAGAGACTCAACACATCCACACTGTAGACACTCAACACATTCACACTGAAGAGACTCAACACATTCACACTGTAGACACTCAACACATCCACACTGAAGAGACTCAACACATTCACACTGAAGAGACTCAGCACATTCACACTGAAGAGACTCAACACATCCACACTGTAGACACTCAACACATCCACACTGAAGAGACTCAACACATTCACACTGAAGAGACTCAACACATCCACACTGTATACACTCAACACATCCACACTGTAGACACTCAACACATTCACACTGTAGACACTCAACACATTCACACTGAAGAGACTCAACACATCCACACTGTATACACTCAACACATCCACACTGAAGACACTCAACACATTCACACTGTAGACATTCAACACATCCACACTGAAGACACTCAACACATTCACACTGTAGAGACTCAACACATCCACACTGTATACACTCAACACATCCACACTGAAGACACTCAACACATCCACACTGTATACACTCAACACATCCACACTGTATACACTCAACACATCCACACTGTATACACTCAACACATCCACACTGAAGACACTCAACACATCCACAATGAAGACACTCAACACATCCACAATGAAGAGACTCAGCACATTCACACTGTAGACACTCAACACATCCACACTGTAGACACTCAACACATCCACACTGTAGACACTCAACACATCCACACTGTAGACACTCAACACATCCACACTGTAGACACTCAACACATCCACACTGTAGACACTCAACACATCCACACTGTAGAGACTCAACACATCCACACTGTAGACACTCAACAAATCCACACTGAAGAGACTCAACACACCCACACTGAAGAGACTCAACACATCCACACTGTAGACACTCAACACATCCACACTGAAGAGACTCAACACATCCACACTGTATACACTCAACACATCCACACTGAAGAGACTCAACACATCCACACTGAAGAGACTCAACACATCCACACTGAAGAGACTCAACACATCCACACTGAAGAGACTCAACACATCCACAATGAAGAGACTCAACACATCCACACTGAAGAGACTCAACACACTCACACTGAAGAGACTCAACACATCCACACTGAAGAGACTCAACACATCCACACTGTATACACTCAACACATCCACACTGAAGAGACTCAACACATCCACACTGAAGAGACTCAACACATCCACACTGAAGAGACTCAACACATCCACACTGTAGACACTCAACACATCCACACTGTAGACACTCAACACATCCACACTGTAGACACTCAACACATCCACACTGTAGAGACTCAACACATCCACACTGTAGACACTCAACAAATCCACACTGAAGAGACTCAACACACCCACACTGAAGAGACTCAACACATCCACACTGTATACACTCAACACATCCACACTGAAGAGACTCAACACATCCACACTGTATACACTCAACACATCCACACTGAAGAGACTCAGCACATTCTCACTGTAGACACTCAACACATCCACACTGAAGAGACTCAGGACATCAACACTGAAGACACTCAACACATCCACTCTGAAGAGACTCAGCACATTCACACTGTAGACACTGAACACATCCACACTGAAGAGACTCAGCACATTCACACTGTAGACACTCAACACATCCACACTGAAGAGACTCAACACATCCACACTGAAGAGACTCAGCACATTCACACTGTAGACACTCAACACATCCACACTAAAGACAGTCAACACATCCACACTGAAGAGACTCAACACATCCACACTGAAGAGACTCAGCAAATTCACACTGTAGACACTCAACACATCCACACTAAAGACAGTCAACACATCCACACTGAAGAGACTCAACACATCCACACTGTATACACTCAACACATCCACACTAAAGACACTCAACACATCCACACTGAAGAGACTCAGCACATCCTCACTGTATACACTAAAGACATCCACACTAAAGACACTCAACACATCCACACTGAAGAGACTCAACACATCCACACTGTATACACTCAACACATCCACACTGTAGACACTCAACACATCCTCACTGTAGACACTCAACACATCCTCACTGTAGACACTCAACACATCCACACTGAAGAGACTCAACACATCCTCACTGTAGACACTCACCACATCCACATTGAAGAGACTCAACACATCCACACTGAAGAGACTCAACACATCCACACTGAAGAGACTCAACACATCCACACTGAAGAAACTCAACACATCCTCACTGTAGACACTCACCACATCCACACTGAAGAGACTCAACACATCCACACTGAAGAGACTCAACACATCCACACTGAAGAGACTCAACACATTCACACTGTATACACTCAACACATCCACACTGAAGAGACTCAACACATTCACACTGTATACACTCAACACATCCACACTGAAGAGACTCAACACATCCACACTGAAGAAACTCAACACATCCTCACTGTAGACACTCACCACATCCACACTGAAGAGACTCAACACATCCACACTGAAGAGACTCAACACATCCACACTGAAGAGACTCAACACATTCACACTGAAGAGACTCAACACATTCACACTGTATACACTCAACACATCCACACTGAAGAGACTCAACACATTCACACTGTATACACTCAACACATCCACACTGAAGAGACTCAACACATCCACACTGAAGAGACTCAACACATCCACACTGTAGAGACTCAACACATTCACACTGAAGAGAGGCAACACAGCCACACTGAAGAGACTCAACACATCCACACTGAAGAGACTCAACACATTCACACTGAAGAGACTCAACACATTCACACTGTATACACTCAACACATCCACACTGAAGACACTCAACACATCCACACTGAAGAGACTCAACACATCCACACTGAAGAGACTCAACACATCCGCACTGAAGAGACTCAACACATCCACACTGAAGATGCTCAACACATTCACACTGAAGAGACTCAACACATCCACACTGTAGACATTCAACACATCCACACTGAAGAGACTCAACACATCGACACTGTAGAAACTCAACACATCCACACTGAAGAGACGCAACACATTCACACTGAAGAGACTCAACACATCCACACTAAAGAGATTCAACACATTCACACTGAAGACGCTCAACACATCCACACTGTAGACACTCAACACACCCACACTGAAGACGCTCAACACATCCACACTGTAGACACTCAACACACCCACACTGTAGACACTCAACAAACCCACACTTAGACACTCAACACATCCACACTGAAGAGAGGCAACACAGCCACGCTGAAGAGACTTAACACATCCATTTTCCAATATTAGGAAGAAACAATCTTCATTTTTTTCCCCATGTAATGAGAAAGGAACAGCTGGAATATACTGTGTAAACTGGGAACATTGAGGGACGGAGAGACAGAGGGAAGCAAAGAGAAAAGATACAAGCCAGTTGAAGAGAAAAGCCTGGCAGAAGGTCAACAACAGAAATTATAAACAACTATCCAGATAGAGGATTGTTGAGAGACACCATCACCTACGCCAGCGGGCACGGTACATGATGATGGTGATATCTCCCAGCTACTACTTTGCAGTTATATTCCTCGTAAGTTTATCTGATACACCTTGATATCACTCTACAGCTATCGACATCACTTTGAATGCTTTCTTCACTAATATGTTACTATGAAGCATCGTCATCATCTTTATAGTATGCTTTTTATCATCATCACTAAACACGTAAGGAAATGTACTAACTCAGTATATAAGCAAATATGACCACTCAGCATGTAAGCAAAGATAATAACTAAAAATGTAACAACAAAAAATCCCTAAACATGTAAACAAGATACTGACTAAACCTGTAAGCCCAGATAATTAATAAACATATAAGAAAACATAATTATTAATCACGTTATCATCATCAAGTACCGTGTCTCCTGGCGTAGGTGATCATGTCTTTCCACAACTTTTGATCTCTTAAGCTGTCTGGTATCTTCTCTCCTTGGTTCCCTCTATCTCTTCGTCCCTCAATATTCCCAATTGTTACAATATATTCCAGCTGTTCTCTTCTCATTTAATGGCCAAAAGATGATGATTGTTTTTTCCTAATATTCGATATCAGCTCTCTTTTTGCTTTGGCCTCTTTCAGAACATTTTCATTACTCTTCTTAGCTGCCCATGGTATTCTCAACATTCTTCTGTAAAACCACATTTCTACAGCCTCCAGTGACCTTCTTGTTTGTTGTCCTATTGTCAATGATTCACATCCATATGTTAAGACTGGCTCTAGATAACACTGAATAACTCTTTTTCTTGTGTCTATTGTCAAAAATGGATTGCATAGTATCTTCCTCATTTTTTGGAAAGCTGCTTTTGCCCGAGCCATTCTGCATCTCACCTCTGTTGTACATCTACCATCTGAGGTTAACAAAGTTCCTAAATATTTAAATTCATTTACCTGTTTTAACATTGTTCCACCTGTTTTTATTGAGCACTGAGGTGATGTCTTTTTCTTTGTTGTTACCATTACTTCAGTCTTTTTGCTATTAAGGCTGAGTCCTTTATTTTTGTTTTCTTTCGCTATAATGTCTAACATTTTTTGTAACTCATTTTCACTCTAAGCGATTGAGACTATCATCAGAATATCTTAGATTATTTATATTATGATCTCCGATTGTTATTCCAGACATGCCCCTTATGGATCTTAAAATAATCTCATTATACATATTAAACAAATCTGGTGACAGCACACAACCTTGCCAATCGGCCTGTTTTATTTGTTGAAACATTCCCAACTGATTTCCAGTTCTTATGGCCGCTGTTTGTTGCCAGTACATGTTCTTTATTATTATTAGATCTTTGCTGCCTATGTTTATGCTTTATAAAATTTTGATTATTTCTTGATGTTTTACTATGTCATCATTAATCATGTAAGCAAATATAATCATTAATCAGGTAAGCAAAGATAATCATTAATCATGTAAGCGAAGATAATCATTAATCAGGTAAGCAAAGATAATCATTAATCACGTAAGCAAAGATAATCATTAATCAGGTAAGCAAAGATAATCATTAATCACGTAAGCGAAGATAATCATTAATCAAGTAAGCAAAGACAATCATTAATCATATAAGCAAAGATAATCATTAATCACATAATTAAAGATAATCATTAATCACGTAAGTAAAGATAATCATTAATCACGTAAGCGAAGACAATCATTAATCACGTAAGTAAAGATAATCATTAATCATGTAATTAAAGATAATCATTAATCACGTAAGTAAAGATAATCATTAATCACGTAAGCGAAGACAATCATTAATCACGTAAGTAAAGATAATCATTAATCATGTAATTAAAGATAATCATTAATCACTTAAGCAAAGATAATCATTAATCACGCAAGCAAAGATAATCACTAAACACGCAAGCAAAGATAACTCTGTACGTTCACACAGACCCGACCTTCTTGTCAAATGAAGTCTCGGTCTTCTCGCCGCCCGTTGGCAAGGGGTGTCACTGAAAGAACAAGCTGAGGAGGTCTCGGAAATGATTGGCATGCCAGTGACTCCGGCACTAGTGGCAGTCTTCAAGTCGCTCTCTGGGCAGCACATGCAAAACTTGTAAGTTTATGTGCCATTGTGGTACGTCTGGATGTATGCGTCCGTACATACACACAGGTTTACATTACGCATCATCATCGTCATCATGTGCCATACCGGTTGGCGTAGGCGATCATGTCCTACTACAATCTTCTATCTACAGTGCATCGTATCAATTTTGTTGTTGAGCTTTCTCCATGCCATGACACCAAGCTATCCAGTATTTTCTCTCTTTGTCATCCGCGATCTCTCTTTCCTTTTATTTTACCAGTTTGTAACCAAGTATTCCAACTTTCCTCTTCTCATGATGTGCCCGAAAAATGTCGATTGTTTGTCTGATGTTTTTTAGTAGCTGCCTTTTAGTGTTGACCTCTTTGAGAACATTACGCATAATACACACATATATGTACATTCAAAATTGACACAAACATAAATACATACTCACACATACACATACCGTTCTAACTGTGGACTAGCCCCGGTACAAACATAATTGCTGTCTTCATACCGATAGATAAGCATGTGTTATTGGTAATTATTTGACGAAAATTCACATTTGTCTCGCTGTCTCTAAATGAAACGCCAGCAGGACATCAACTCCATGGTTTCTTTTATTGTTTTCTTGACACACTTTAATGTCCATGTTTCGCAAAACTCGCAAAAAACTAACCCAAAACTTCAAGGCCCCTTTTAGGGATATAAGCCATGGACAAAGGGGACAATGATCTCTCCGCACATCCCTCGAAGTATTCTACTTTGGTTTCCTTCCAGTCACGGGTAATCTTCTTTCTTCTTTTATCTAGCTCCTGATGCCTTTAAGCGTCGCAGAGAAAGGAGGTAGTTTCCAGGATATTATGATGTCTCTAGATATTTGGTTTCTTGTTGTTTGATTTTCTCTTTTCATAAACTAAATGTATTTATTTGGTGTATCTTATTACTGTTAAAAAGGAAATGTTTTGGTCTTTCCATATATCTTTTATTCTATCTATCCATCTTTTCCTTGGTCTTCCTCTTACCCTCTGTTTTGAAGTTCTTAGAATGATCTTGATGGCATCTGGTCTGGTTTCATTCTGACTAAGTGCTCATAACATTTGATTTATAGTTCGTGTATATATTCCAGACATGGTTTAATTCCAATTTCTTCTCTGATTTTAACATTTGACACTCTATCAGCCCTTGTGTTGTTTCTTATTTTCCTCAAGCACCTCATTTCAGATATCATGATTTTCTGTTTTTGCTCTTTGTTCAATGTCCGTGTTTGACATTGGTAGAGTAATGTTGGTGTGAAAAGTTGATAGTCACGAATAATGATTTTGGCAATTGTCATGATTTCTGTTTTCCATATCTTTCTACCAAACATCCATCTATGTATTTTGTTTCGATTTTCGTCCAGTCGCGGGCAATAACTTTGGCAATTGTCACGATTTCTCTCTTTCATGTGTTCTAAACTTTAAAAAAGTAAAGAGCCCTGTCACGCCAAGTAGCATAACGTGTTAGTGACCATAATTTTTACAGACCTTTGGCACGTGGTTTTGGGGTGATATGGTCGGTATTACACCCGTGCCGCTTTACTTTACCAGAAAAAAATTCGGTACCCATTTAAAGCTGGGTGAACCTGGAAGCCGTCGATCAGGATCGAACCCGCTCGTCCTTTGTAGTCCAGTTCACGAACCACTGAGCTATTGTGGCTCCCATTCTAAACCTTACCTGGGGGGAAATTGGTGGCCTATTGAGGTAAGATGTTGGTCACTGGATAAGAAAGTCCCAGGTGGGAATTTCTTACTTCGAATCCATGGTTTCCTCGTGGCTTTACCCTCAATCTATAATTTCTTCGCGGTTTTACCCTCAGTCCATGATCTCTTCGCGGTTTTACCCTCAATCCAAGGTGTCTTCGAGGCTTTACCCTCAATCCATGGTTTCTTCGCAGTTTTACCCTCAATCCAAGGTGTCTTCGAGAGTAGTATATCAGGAAGGATTTGTCTAACATTTTCCCCGTAAATTAACAAAGTTATATATAGTAGGCGCATTTTGCGCCTAATGTACTCGAGGCGCAGGGGGAGTTAACCATGACCGCGCGTATCGGGATGTTGACCTCTAGTCCAGGTGACCCCGGAAGTGGCCTGTTTATGTCTGATGTGTGCTGATTTTGGAGTTCTTGATGTATTTGATCGATAGTGATAGGTTAGTAGATTATACAACATCAATGCTGATAAGGCGGCCAGGTGACCTTGTTATCTCGGTGACTGTAAGGTGTCACCGCATTTTAGCTTCCTTCATAGACTTCCCTCCATTGTAACTCTTACTCATTCTCTCCATTTATGCCTAAGATCTCACCTTCCTTCTCTCTCTCTCTCTTTATCACCTATCCTCTCTTAAACTTCTAACCTATCAGTCCCCCCTCCCTCCTCTCCCTTTGCCTGTCCCGCATCGTTCCACCCTCCCTCATATTTTTGTGTCCCGCCTATTGTAACACTTAATTATTCTCGCCATTTATGACAATCATCTCGCTTCCTTCTCCTAGACTTCTCTCTATCACTCTCTCGCGTTCTCTCTCTCTCTCTCTTCTAGCTCCTACTAGACTTCACTCCTACCATTTTTCCCTCCCTCCTTTCTCTCTTTCCCTCTCCTAGCGTTCCGCCCTCATTCGTATTTTTACCTTCCCGCCAGTGTAACACATTAATAACATTGAATAACAATTACAACAAGACTTAAAATATCTACTGTTTAAACAACCAATAAGATAAACATATGAAAAACGAAGGAATGATACACTCAACAAGGCTTAACATGCGTACTTTATACACATTACCATTAATACAATTGAATATCCTTTTATTGATAACCTACCACATCGTTATGAGATAAGGGAAAAACAGAATTTAAAAATATTCAAATTACAGCGTAAAATATACCCACAACACATCCCGCTAGACTGAACAGTACTATGAAAATAAGCTTCCGTGAATCAATCGCGCTTATAACACGAAGTCTCACATGCGACTAGTTTAAATATAATCTGATAAATAAAAGATCGACGACACTATTGGTCCCTGATAAAATCCACCTGTCGGATCAATGGTGGGTTATTTGAACGCGCTTTGATCCCTGATGCAATACCAGAGGAGTTCCATAGCAGTCATAATAGTTAGACACAACGAGCAGAAATTTATATTCAAGGTCCAAAAAGTTAGACCAAATCACAACATTTTAGCACCACAACAAAAAATTTAGACTCATAAGCAAAAAGTCGAACTCAAAACCCTACAAATCTATTCCCATACTCATACTAGTTAGAAACATCGAACAGATAGCTATATCCTAAGTCCCAAAAGTTACGCCAAATCGCAAAAATGTTACCCCCAGAACACAAAAATGTAGGCTCATATTCAAAAAGTCGAACTAAAAATCCTAAAAATCTACTCACATAGTCATAATAGTTAGACACAACGAGCATAAATATGTATTCAAGGTCCAAAAAGTTAGACCAAATCACAACATTTTAGCACCAGAACACAAAAATTTAGACTTATAAGCAAAAAGTCGAACTAAAAATCCTAAAATTCTACTTACATATTCATAATAGTTAGACACAACAAGCAGAAAATTTATATTCAAGGTCCAAAATGTTAGACCAAATCGCAAAATTTTAGCACCAAAACAAAAAATTTAGGCTCATAAGCAAAAAGTCGATCTAAAAACCCTACAAATCCACGCCCATACTCATACTCTTCTCTTCTACCTTCTAGCTCCCAGTGGAGCATAGGTCTTCAACAAACACTTTCCAAGTCGTTCTGTTTTTTGCCATTCTTTTAAGATCATTCCATGTCTTCCCCATCATCTTCATCTCTGCTTCGATCTGTCTTCTCCAAGAATTCCTTGGTCTTCCTCTTTGTCTTTTCCCCTGGGGATTCCAAAAATAATATTTGACACCCCTACATATCAAATTCCAACAAAAAAACAACAACAAAAACCTAGTAGTGTTGGTGGGGCTTTACGTATTCCTTTTCCCACCATCGCACGGTGCATGTCGTGCGGTTTCGGTGCAAAATCGAGAAGATTTTGGGTGCAAAATGGGTTACGTAAACCCCCACCGACACTCCTAGGTTTTTGTTGTTTTTTTCTTGGAATTTGATATGTAGGGGTGTCAAATATTATTTTTGGGGTATTGCAATAGGTTAAATTTCAATTTTTTTTCGATTTTAGGGGCGTATCCCTCAAAAATGGTAAGGGGGGGGGGTAACAATCATGAAAGTGATTTTTAAGTAAATTTTTGGTATGGGGATGTCTAAAATAAAGTTTTATTTAAGCCTAGAGTTGAAAATCTCGCAATGTGGATGTTTAATATGAAATTTGTGGTATTCCTAGCTGTTAACTTTACTATTTTTAGTGATTTCATAGGCGTGTCCCTAAAAAATCTTCCAGGGGTAAAATTCATAAAAGTTATTTTAAAGTAAATTCTTGATATCGGGATATTTAAGTGGGTATAATTTTGTGATCTGGACTAACATTTTGGCTTTTGAATATAACTATCTGCTCGTTGTGTCTAACTAGTATGAGTATGGGAGTAGATTTTTAGGGTTTTGAGGTCGCCTTTTTGAATATGAGCCTAAATTTTTGTGATCTGGTGGTAACATTTTTGTGATTTGGTCTAACTTTATGGACCTTGAATACAAATTTCTGCTCATTGTATCTAACTATTTTGACTATGTGAGTAGATTTTTAGGATTTTTAGTTCGACTTTTTGAATATGAGCCTACATTTTTGTGTTCTGGGGGTAACATTTTTGCGATTTGGCGTAACTTTTGGGACTTTGCATATAACTATCTGTTCGATGTTTCGAACTAGTATGAGTGTGGGAATAGATTTGTAGGGTTTTGAGCTCGACTTTTTGCTTATGCGCCTACATTTTCTGTGTTTTTTGGTGCTAAAATTTTTGCGATTTGGCTTAACTTTTTGGACCTTGAATATAACTTACTATATAAGTACTTACTATATAAGTGTGTCTAACTATTATGACTGCTATGGAACTCCTCTGGTATTGCATCAGGGATCAAAGCGCGTTCAAATAACCCACCATTGATCCGACAGGTGGATTTTATCAGGGACCAATAGTGTCGTCCATCTTTTATTTATCAGATTATATTTAAACTAGTCGCATGTGAGACTTCGTGTTATAAGCGCGATTGATTCACGGAAGCTTATTTTCATAGTACTGTTCAGTCTAGCGGGATGTGTTGTGGGTATATTTTACGCTGTAATTTGAATATTTTTAAATTCTGTTTTTCCCTTATCTCATAACGATGTGGTAGGTTATCAATAAAAGGATATTCAATTGTATTAATGGTAATGTGTATAAAGTACGCATGTTAAGCCTTGTTGAGTGTATCATTCCTTCGTTTTTTATATGTTTATCTTATTGGTTGTTTAAAAAGTAGATATTTTAAGTCTTGTTGTAATTGTTATTCAATGTTATTAATGTGTTACACTGGCGGGAAGGTAAAAATACGAATGAGGGCGGAACGCTAGGAGAGGGAAAGAGAGAAAGGAGGGAGGGAAAAATGGTAGGAGTGAAGTCTAGTAGGAGCTAGAAGAGAGAGAGATAGAGAGAGAACGCGAGAGAGTGATAGAGAGAAGTCTAGGAGAAGGAAGCGAGATGATTGTCATAAATGGCGAGAATAATTAAGTGTTACAATAGGCGGGACACAAAAATATGAGGGAGGGTGGAACGATGCGGGACAGGCAAAGGGAGAGGAGGGAGGGGGGACTGATAGGTTAGAAGTCTAAGAGAGGATAGGTGAGAAAGAGAGAGAGAGAAGGAAGGTGAGATGATATGCATAAATGGAGAGAATGAGTAAGAGTTACAATGGAGGAAGCTAAAATGCGGTGACACCTTACAGTCACAGAGATAACAAGGTCACCTGGCCGCCTTATCAGCATTGATGTTGTATAATCTACTAACTATCACTATCGATCAAATACATCAAGAACTCCAAAATCAGCACACATCAGACATAAACAGGCCACTTCCGGGGTCACCTGGACTAGAGGTCAACATCCCGATACGCGCGGTCATGGTTAACTCCCCCTGCGCCTCGAGTACATTAGGCGCAAAATGCGCCTACTATATATCTTTGTTAATTTACGGGGAAAATGTTAGACAAATCCTTCCTGATATACTACTTTCAAAGCTTTACCCTCAATCCATGGTTTCTTCGCGGTTTTACCCTCAACCCAAGGTGTCTTCGAGGTTTTACCCTCAATCCATGATTTCTTCGCGGTTTTACCCTCAATCCATGGTGTCTTCGCAGTTTTACCCTCAATCCAAGGTGTCTTCGCGGTTTTACCCTCAATCCATGGTTTCTTCACGGTTTTACCCTCAATCCATGGTTTCTTCGCGGTTTTACCCTCAATCCAAGGTGTCTTCGAGGCTTTTACCCTCAATCCATGGTTTCTTCACGGTTTTACCCTCAATCCATGGTTTCTTCACGGTTTTACCCTCAATCCATGGTTTCTTCGCGGTTTTACCCGCAATCCAAGGTGCCTTCGTGGCTTTACCCTCAATCCATGGTTTCTTCGCGGTTTTACCTTCAATCCAATGTGTCTTTGTGGCTTTACCCTCAATCCATGGTTTCTTGACGGTTTTACCCTCAATCCATGGTTTCTTCGCGGTTTTACCCTCAATCCAAGGTGTCTTCGAGGCTTTTACCCTCAATCCATGGTTTCTTCACGGTTTTACCCTCAATCCATGGTTTCTTCACGGTTTTACCCTCAATCCATGGTTTCTTCGCGGTTTTACCCGCAATCCAAGGTGCCTTCGTGGCTTTACCCTCAATCCATGGTTTCTTCGCGGTTTTACCTTCAATCCAATGTGTCTTTGTGGCTTTACCTTCAATCCATGGTTTCTTGACGGTTTTACCCTCAATCCATACTTTCTCCGCGGTTTTACCCTCAATCCAAGGTGTCTTTGCGGTTTTACCTCAATCCAAGGTGTCTTTGTGGTTCTACTCTCAATCCATAGTTTCTTCGTGGTTTTACCCTCAATCCAAGGTGTCTTTGCGGTTTTACCCGCAATCCAAGGTGCCTTCGTGGCTTTACCCTCAATCCATGGTTTCTTCGCGGTTTTACCTTCAATCCAATGTGTCTTCGTGGCTTTACCCTCAATCCATGGTTTCTTGACGGTTTTACCCTCAATCCATACTTTCTCCGCGGTTTTACCCTCAATCCAAGGTGTCTTTGCGGTTTTACCTCAATCCAAGGTGTCTTTGTGGTTTTACTCTCAATCCATAGTTTCTTCGTGGTTTTACCCTCAATCCAAGGTGTCTTTGCGGTTTTACCCTCAATCCAAGGTGTCTTCGTGGTTTCACCCTCAATCCAAGGTGTCTTTGCTGTTTTACCCTCAATCCAAGGTTTCTTCGCGGTTTTATCCTCAATCCAAGATGTCTTCGCGGTTTTACCCTCAATCCAAGGTGTCTTCGTGGTTTCACCCTCAATCCAAGGTGTCTTTGCTGTTTTACCCTCAATCCAAGGTTTCTTCGCGGTTTTACCCTCAATCCAAGGTGTCTTCACGGTTTTACCCTCAATCCAAGGTGTCTTTGCGGCTTTACCCTCAATCCATGATTTTTTCGTGGATTTACCCTCAATCCATTGAT
>JAVIAB010000001.1:57539541-57659553 GCA_032433765.1 Megaustenia siamemsis
TATAGGTGACGTAACCTTGATATGGGTAATGTAACTATAATATGGTAAATGTAACTGTGATATGGGTAATGCAACTGTGATATGGGTAATGTAACTGTGATATGGGCGATGCAACTGTGATATGGACGATGCAATTGTGATATGGACGATGCAATTGTGATATACGTAACGTAGCTGTGATATGGGTAAAGTAATTGTGATATGGGTAATGTAACTGTGATATGGGCGATGCAACTGTGATATGTGCGATGCAATTGTGATATGGGCGATGCAACTGTGATATGGGCGATGCAACTGTGATATGGGCGATGCAACTGTGATATGGGTAACGTAGCTGTGATATGGGCGATGCAACTGTGATATGGGTGATGCAATTGTGATATGGGCGATGCAACTGTGATATGGGCGATGCAACTGTGATATGGGCGATGCAACCGTGATATGGGTAACGTAGCTGTGATATGGGTAATGTAACTGTGATATGGGCGATGTAACTGTGATATGGGTGATGCAATTGTGATATGGGCGATGCAGCTGTGATATGGGCGATGCAACTGTGATATGGGCGATGCAACTGTGATATGGGCGATGCAACCGTGATATGGGTAACGTAGCTGTGATATGGGTAATGTAACTGTGATATGGGCGATGTAACTGTGATATGGGTGATGCAATTGTGATATGGGCGATGCAACTGTGATATGGGCGATGCAACTGTGATATGGGCGATGCAACTGTGATATGGGCGATGCAACTGTGATATGGGTAACGTAGCTGTGATATGGGTAAAGTAATTGTGATATGGGTAATGCAACTGTGATATGGGCGATGTAACTGTTATATGGGCGATGCAACTGTGATATGGGTAACGTAGCTGTGATATGGGTAATGTAACTGTGATATGGGCGATGTAACTGTGATATGGGTGATGCAATTGTGATATGGGCGATGCAACTGTGATATGGGCGATGCAACTGTGATATGGGCGATGCAACTGTGATATGGGCGATGCAACTGTGATATGGGTAACGTAGCTGTGATATGGGTAATGTAATTGTGATATAGGTAATGCAATTGTAATTGTGAAAATTGAAACCTTTGAAATGTGGATTTATAGAAGAATAGGTGGAATTGGATGGAAACAAAAGATAACAAACGATGAAGTTTTAAAACAACTGAAAATAAAAAGAGAACTGCTGAACACAATTAAGACAAGACAAATTAAATTTTTGGGGCATGTTAAAAGACACAACAGCCTACTAAAAGTAATATTGGAAGGAAAAATACAAGGTAAATGAGGCAGAGGCAGACCAAGACTAACATGGACAAGTAACATCAAAAGATGGACAAGTCAATCTATGACAGCCTGCACCATCAAAGCAAGAAACAGAGTAGAATGGCGATCCATGGTAGCCAACCTTCGTTGCGGAAAAGGCACACGATGATGATGATGATGATGAATCTGTATTAGAAAAGTCACATTTCAAATGTGATATAAGGATAAAGAAAACACAAAAATCCCGCTAAAAATGCAAACTATATTTCCACTAAAATAGTTCTAATCAAAAGTAACAAAAAAAACCTACTTTATGAGAAGGTCACACAACACTGTTCCTGGTCCAGATTGTGTGGGTGATGTAACTGTGATATGGGTGATGTAACTGTTATATGGGTGATGTAATTGTGATATGGGTGATGTAACTGTGATATGGGTGATGTAACTGTTATATGGGTGATGTAATTGTGATATGGGTAATGTAACTGTTATATGGGTAATGTAACTGTTATATGGGTGATGTAACTGTGATATGGGTGATGTAACTGTGATATGGGTGATGTAACTGTGATATGGGTAATATAACTGTTATATGGGTGATGTAACTGTTGTATCGGTGATGTAACTGTGATATGGGTAATGTAACTGTTATATGGGTGATGTAACTGTGATATGGGTGATGTAACTGTGATATGGGTGATGTAACTGTGATATGGGTGATGTAACTGTGATATGGGTAATGTAACTGTTATATGGGTGATGTAACTGTGATATGGGTGATGTAACTGTGATATGGGCGATGTAACTGTGATATGGGTGATGTAACTGTGATATGGGTGATGTAACTGTGATATGGGTGATGTAACTGTGATATGGGTAATGTAACTGTTATATGGGTGATGTAACTGTGATATGGGTGATGTAACTGTGATATGGGTGATGTAACTGTGATATGGGTAATGTAACTGTTATATGGGTGATGTAACTGTTATATCGGTGATGTAACTGTGATATGGGTAATGTAACTGTTATATGGGTGATGTAACTGTGATATGGGTAATGTAACTGTGATATGGGTGATGTAACTGTGATATGGGTGATGTAACTGTGATATGGGTAGTGTAACTGTTATATGGGTGATGTAACTGTGATATGGGTGATGTAACTGTGATATGGGTGATGTAACTGTGATATGGGCGATGTAACTGTGATATGGGTGATGTAACTGTTATATGGGTGATGTAACTGTGATATGGGTGATGTAACTGTGATATGGGTAATGTAACTGTGATATGGGTGATGTAACTGTTATATGGGTGATGTAACTGTTATATGGGTGATGTAACTGTTATATGGGTAATGTAACTGTGTTATTGGTAATGTAACAGTGATATGGGTAATGTAAAGTCAAATATTCACTCCACACGTAGCTGGATGTATGGGAAATAATAATGTCACTGACCATATCTTTCAATGACCCTGTTACATTTTTAATGATGTTTTCGATATCACGCCATACATGTTTAATTTTCAGAAAAAAATCTGTATTGCCCATTTTATTAGGTGAACCCAGGAGAATTTGCTATCCTAAAAGAATCCGACGCTTGAGAATTGAGTCCAGTTCATTCTGATAAGGAAGGAAGAGAACACTAACTACTCAGCCACTGCGGTTGATGATATAAGTATAAGTAAAGTACCCCCGTCACGCCAAGTGGCGTATAGGGAATATGGTGTTTGTGGCCATACATTTTACAGACCTTCAGCACATGATTTTTGGGGTAATGTGGTCGATATCACGCCCGTTCCGCTTTACTTTCCCTGAAAAAAAATATCAGGTACCCATTTAAGGTTGGGTGAACCCGGAAGCCGTCGGTTGGGATCGAACCTTAACTCTTGTCCTTTGTAGTCCAGTTCACTAACCACTGAGCTATCGCGGCTCCCCGGTTGATGATATGGTCAGGATTAAAGAACAGTAATCGTCCATTTGAAATGCAAATAACAACAGTTGTTGTAACGACCATTTTACGTTGTCATTTTACTGCGTGGTAAAACATTTATAGTGCATTTGTTTGAGTCTATAATTCAATTACCCTTTATGGGAGGTATGTTTACGATCAGACTAGTCCTGTAAGTGTTAATTAATCTGTCCTTTCTGACAACACGTTACCCCCCACGCCATATGCCAAACATGCCCCTATTGTAATGTTAATGTGCCATAATGGGTAGTCCTGCGCAAGCATTTTCTAGAATTTGACGCCAATATTGTACCATTAACCACAGCATGTAATGAATTTTGTTATAATTTCAGTTCAATGCGATAAATGTTGTAATATAACTTTAAGGTTTAGTTCTAACAAAATTAATTAATTTATGATTATTTCTGTCCTTCAGGCCATTGCATTACTGGACACATGCATATTTTGTATTTGTGACGGCAATCCTTTTATGTGCTATTTTGTTCAGAGCAGTATCACAGAGTCTGGATGTCATTCTAAGATCAACCCAGATCAGACATCAATCTTAAACTTTGATTGCAGCTCCTTAAGACCGTAGCAAGTCTGGCTACACTTTGAACAACAACATTTTAAGACCGAGACAAGTGTGCCTACACTTTAAATTGCAACTTTTTAGGGCTGCAACAAGTGTGCTCAAACGTAGCATTGTTGCAAGTGGTTTACTTTAACTTTGAATGCATTTGTGTTATTATTATAACCAGTTTATCTAAACCTCTAATGAATTCTTTAGGGCTACACGTAACCGATGTACTGCCAGTGTCTTATCCATATGTAGTTTGATATGTATTAAATAATAATTAATAAATTTCCTTACATTTTAATTTTTTTCTTCTAGAAATATTACAAGTAACAAGTTTACCTAAACTTTGAAACTGACACTTTCGTTTGCAGCAATTTACTTTAACTTTAGAAGATTAATATTTAAAGTCATTTTTTGTTATTCGCAGCAAGAAGGTCCACAGTAACATGACTTAACAATGGTGAATAACAAACACACAACGTGTTCTGTAACTTTACCGAAACATAACAACCAAAGTAAATGTTTCAGCAAAACTGTCTTCATAGAATTTGCAACCGGGTGCTTAAAACAAAAATTAAGATTATAGAAGGGATAATAAAGGCGTTGATCTCAGAGCTGTAAGATAGTTCGTTCATTCCCTCAAATTATTATCTAGTTCGACTAAGCGTTTAAAATGTGTACCTAACTCGTATCATTAAGGGAAGTAACAACAAGTAGGTGTCGAAACACCTCACAAAACCTTCACATCCTTCTGTTTAATCCATGATTTACACTCCACACTCCTAATGAATGCTGAATTATTAGCTATACATTTATATTCACAGCACTCGCAAATTTATCTCTAATTTTAATTATTTATCTTCATAACTATAAAATACATTTTTATTTAATTCAACATATAGTTTGTTACTGACAATTTTATACGTTTTTTTTTAAATTCTAAATTGATTGAGACATTATTTTTTAGACATAGACAAGTCCGCCAGATTTCAAGAAAATGTAAACAAATATATCACACTTAATTCCTATTTGAACAAGAACTGTGCTTTCATGAGATATGGGGCTATTAAAATAAAATAATATTTACTACTAAATGTATTTCTTGTGTATTATCTAAATTGAATAAATGAATTTGTGCAAACTAGTTACTTTCGTATATAAGAGTAGCAATTACCAACACGCCAGTTTGGATACATTCATACATTGGAGAATTGGCTGCGGGGAGAAACGGATTAACACGCCAAATTCAGTTCCTAGTCTCTCTATTGACTTCGTCAGAGGTAAAAGCTGGCAATTGCAAAAAAAAAAAAAAAAAAAAAAAAAAAACTGGATAACTTACCACACTTGTTGAAATATCATTTTACTGAGGAAAAAAAAATTAAATAATTTGATGACTACTTTGGGGAAAAGGAATTCCCGGAGTGTGTGTGTTCGCGTGTGTGTGTGTGTGTGTGTGGGGGGGGGGTGTTTATATATGTTTTAAAGTACAATGACATTAGATGATTAGATATTTAAATAAAATCGTGTCTTGTCCTTTCTTTAGAAATGGTCTCAGACCACTAATTAGGTTAATTAAAGACCTTCTGATCGAAACGTTGGTTTTGTCTAGTTTTGTTTTACTCGCAAACGTTTCAGTATTCCTCTTTTTTTATTGTTACCTGATCCAGCTTTCCAATGGTTTCTTTTTTACCACAGGTCTGAACTTACCTTTGCTTATTTCTTTCATTTCTCACACTAGACTATAGGGCCTCGATTTCCCTACCATCAAATTATAAACAGTTTTAGTGAGGGCGCCAGGACGTGAGGTTGAACTTTTAGATTGACCTTTATCATGATTATTTGCGGGATCAACATTACTGCGATTTGCGCTATTTAAAATAGTTCCTTACAGTCCAAAACTATTGACGTTTTGGCCTACATAAGGTGTTCCTCAGAAAACAAGAACAAACACACAAGGGAAATCTACCTACAAAATAGGATATAACAAAAACTAATTGGACACACAAGGGAAATCTACCTACAAAATAGGATATAACAAAAATTAATTGGACACACAAGGGAAATCTACCTACAAAATAGGACTTAACAAAAACTAATTGGACACACAAGGGAAATCTACCTACAAAATAGGACGTAACAAAAACTAAATGGACACACAAGGGAAATCTACCTACAAAATAGGACGTAACAAAAACTAAATGGACACACAAGGGAAATCTACCTACAAAATAGGACGTAACAAAAACTAATTGGACACACAAGGGAAATCTACCTACAAAATAGGACGTAACAAAAACTAAATGGACACACAAGGGAAATCTACCTACAAAATAGGACGTAACAAAAACTAAATGGACACACAAGGGAAATCTACCTACAAAATAGAACATAACAAAAACTAATTGGACACGCAAGGGAAATCTACCTACAAAACAGGACGTAACAAAAACTAAATGGACACACAAGGGAAATCTACCTATAAAATAGGACGTAACAAAAACTAAATGGACACACAAGGGAAATCTACCTACAAAATAGGACGTAACAAAAACTATCACTAACTTAAATGGTGAGGACCTGGGACCCTTACAAAAAGGATTTTTTTTTTTTTGCAGTATATTTTATGTTCCTAATTTTTATTAATTTGTAGTTTTTTTTTTAGGACGGCTGGATGTACATCAAAACCAGTGGCGTATTCTCTATGATACCGTAGCTACCGCCGGTAGCCTGAATATATTAACGAAATACAAAAGGAGATGCTAATTTATTATATTTTTAAAAAAATAATTATATTACAAATTTTCGAATATTCTATTACACATTTCGTAGGCCAATATGATTTATTTTTTATTTGCATTTATTAAAGCAAGGTTTTCCTCTGGCCACTATAACGTTTGTAAATATAACAGAAACTACTCTACATTCAAACCTCTAGTAGCCAGCGGTACATTTTTCCTCTATTCGGACCTAGTATTAACGATCTTGACATTCAAAAATGGGAGTCAAAATAGTATAGCGGGTCCACCCGCTAGATGAATGCAGTTTCATGGGTTATTTTTAGCTCTAGCCAATCAGAATCGTCACAAAGTGAAAGTGAAACTATGTCTGAATACCGGAACTTCCTTAGCTATTTATAATTACGTTATACACATCAGCATCTGTAGAAAGAACTTTTTCTGCTCTCAAGAGAATCAAATATTATTGTTGCTCAACTCAGACACAAGAACGCTTATCTGGTTTGGCATTAACGTCCATTGAGAAATCATTCCCTCAGAAACTTAGAAACCAACCCAACAGTACTTTCAATAACAAAGTCATCAAGACATTTTCGTCCCAAACAAGACCGATATAATTAAGATAAATAAGTAAGTAATTAAAAATATAGTGACGTCATTAGAAAATATTACTTTATGTTAACCTACTAAATATAATGTATGTTTTTATTTATTATGTCAGCGGTAGCCCAGACCCTAAAACCAGTATACGCCACTGATCAAAACATATAGTTTAGTATTGTATTGTCCTTACATGTAAAGCTGTCACCACACCCCGGGTTCAACAAATTACCTACTGCACTGCATTTCATTTAGGGGGCCTCGGTAGCCTAGTTGGAAAAACCACCCGACTGGGCTACCGACGTTCGGACAACCCGTGTTCGATTCCCGCTGGAAGCAGCGTGAGTTGTACTCGTGGTTGGGAAAAAAAAATACCCCCACGGTCGACCCAGCCTTTGGCAGAAATGGGTACCAGGGTAGTATTCAGGGAATGTGAGGAATGTCGCCTCGCATCGTGAGTTTCGATGCTTGAAGCGACACTATCCAGAAGTATCCGAACACATCCGGATAGGCGGCCGAGCATATGTGGGTGACAACTCGTGTGCTAAAACGCCTGTTCAAAACTCGTACTTTACCTTTACCTATCTCTTACAGTTTTGCTCGTTTTTTTAAATGATATTTTTTTTTCTCGCCGTCCTGCCTAAACTTCTCTATGTCACGATCAAGAGAGAGAGAGAGAGAGAGAGAGAGAGAGAGAGAGAGAGAGAGAGAGAGAGCCATCTTTTTAACTGAACCCAGTTGTCAATGGCAACCAGGGAGGTGATAATAGCCTATCTAGTTCTCATACACATTGAAGCTTATATATTAGCAACGTCTCGAATTACTTGAGCCATATCACTGTATACTAGAAATAGCGAGTTGTACGCTGACATTTAATCATTGAGCTTGAATGTGATTGTGTTGTGTATTGTGATAAAATATTAGTTTAGATTTAGACTCCTCGTCTTCTCTGAATAATCACCGCTGAGTGGAAGTTACAACCATGGACCACTGTGGAGATTGAATTGCGTCAACAACGTTGTCTCGGAAACTAAAGTCGAGGCCGAAAGAGGTGAGAGAAAAACCCAACAATCATACCATGAAACAGCAAAACAAAACACTACACAATGAAACAGCAAAACAAAACAGCACACCATGAAACAGCAAAACAAAACACCACACCATGAAAAAGGAAAACAAAACAGCACACCATGAAACAGCAAAACAAAACACTACACCATGAAAAAGGAAAACAAAACATCACACCATGAAACAGCAAAACAAAACACTACACCATGAAAAAGGAAAACAAAACAGCACACCATGAAACAGCAAAACAAAACACCACACCATGAAAAAGGAAAACAAAACACCACACCATGAAACAGCAAAACAAAACACCACACCATGAAACAGCAAAACAAAACATCACACCATGAAACAGCAAAGCAAAATACCACACCATGAAAAAGGAAAACAAAACAGCACACCATGAAACAGCAAAACAAAACAGCACACCATGAAACAGCAAAACAAAACACCACACCATGAAACAGCAAAGCAAAATACCACACCATGAAAAAGGAAAACAAAACACCACACCATGAAACAGCAAAACAAAACACCACACCATGAAACAGCAAAACAAAACACCACACCATGAAAAAGGAAAACCCAACAACCACACCATGAAACCGCAAAACAAAACACTACACAATGAAACAGCAAAACAAAACACTACACAATGAAACAGCAAAACAAAACACTACACAATGAAACAGCAAAACAAAACACTACACAATGAAACAGCAAAACAAAGCACTACACGATGAAACAGCAAAACAAAACACTACACAATGAAACAGCAAAACAAAGCACTACACGATGAAACAGCAAAACAAAGCACTACACGATGAAACAGCAAAACAAAACACTACACAATGAAACAGCAAAACAAAGCACTACATCATGAAACAGCAAAACAAAGCACCACACCATGAAACAGCAAAACAAAACACCACACCATGAAACAGCAAAACAAAACAGCACACCATGAAACAGCAAAACAAAACACCACACCATGAAACAGCAAAACAAAACAGCACACCATGAAACAGCAAAACAAAACACCACACCATGAAACAGCAAAACAAAACACCACACCATGAAACAGCAAAACAAAACACCACACCATGAAACAGCAAAACAAAACACCACACCATGAAACAGCAAAACAAAACATCACACCATGAAACAGCAAAACAATACACCACACCATGAAACAGGAAACCCAACAACCACACTATGAAACAGCAAAACAAAACACCACACAATGAAACAGCAAAACCCAACAACCACACCATGAAACAGCAAAACGAAACACCACACAATGAAACAGCAAAACCCAACAACCACACCATGAAACAGCAAAACAAAACATTACACACTGAAACAGCAAACCAAAACACCACACCATGAAACAGCAAACCAAAACACCACACCATGAAACAGCAAAAGAAAACACCACACCACGAAACAGCAAAACCCTAGACCAACCATGAAACAGTAAAAACCCAAGACCACACCATGAAACAGGGAGCCGCAATAGCTCAGTGGTTAGTGAACTGGACTACAAAGGACAAGAGGTCGGGTTCGATCCTGATCAACGGTTTCCAGGTTCACCCAGCTTTTAATGGGTACCTGATTTTTTTCTGGAAAAGTAAAGCGACACTGGCGTAATACAGACCACATTACCCCAAAAATCATGTTCTGAAGGTCTGTAACATTTATGGTCACTAACACCATATTCCATATGCGCCACATGGCGTGACGGGGGTACTTTACCTACTTATATTTAAATAATGGAAATCAAGCATTCACTTTAATTTGGAATGAATACAAGACTAATGCAGAAATAAGAGAAATGTGAGAACTAAAAATATCAACTGTAATAAAGAGAAGAAAGTGGTAGTATGCTGCCCAATTGAAGAGATGAAACAATAAGAGAACATCAAAGCAGGCTCTCAAATGGGGACCAGAGGTAAATAGAAGATGCCCTAGTAAACCAAGAACAGAGGCGAAAGGCAACAATAGCACGCATCAACTCCCTTGCTGAAATTGCGTGACTCACTCAAAACAGAGCCGCGTGGTGAGATTCAGTGCAGGTTCTGTGCAAGGTCTGACACTTGATAACAAAGATTGTCTGACACAAGAGTCTAGAAAGACATCTCTACGTCCCATCTTCGGCTCGGAAGGTCAATAGATAGATATATAATTAATTTAAAAAATTAATTTTAATTAAGAAAAAGAGCGAAAGCCATGAATACTTGTTACCCTGCCTATTTGGACTCAATCATGTTCGTCCAATAATCTCACAGAACTTAAAGCAAACGATCAACACAGTATAATGTTTATCTATTTCAACTAGCACAATAGCCAAATTTAAAAAAGACAAAATGTTAATGTTGCCTACGGATGGAGACAATTGTAGAGAAATGAAAATCAATCTGTCCCACCCTTGTATACTTACTAACTGCTGTAATTATGCTGACTTTTCTCAGTCTTCAAACAGTGTGGTGTAAGGCTTGCGGTTGCATGAGCATGTCTAAATGTCACAATAAATATATAAAACAAAAATGACAGAAAAATTCATTGGAAATTGTGTATTTATTGGCAAAATGCTGAGATATCAGAGGAATAATGACCATGAAATAATAACAAAAGTCATAACATTAATAATAACAAGATAAAAGACTACAATCAAGTCCTCTGTTAACATAATGCAAGTAACAGAACATAGGCATGTATGAACCATCAAGGAAAATTGACACCAAGTTAATTAATTTCTTTTTTTTTTACATATTAACAAAAGTCATCTCTAACAGAATAAATTATAATTACAAAACATAATAAAGTAGTGAACAACACTTGACATCGGCACCAAGTCCACAAACACAATTACCATCATCAAGATGCTAAATGAGTTCTTCTCCAAGTGCCATGATAGCTGATACAGGGGTCTCAGTAACCCTGGCATGTAGTCGTTACACAATAAAGTTAATATAAGCATTACAACGTTTTTACTTTCATGATATAATATTAGCTCATAGGGGATAGAAAACACAATCACTTGAAATTTAAAACTACAGAAGAATTTACCCAAAAATCCTTGAGGGAGACAGAGGGCTACAAGAAATGATCTCTGGAGAAGGGCAAATTAAAATTGGATAATGAATTTAATTAAAAGCACAGAAAACTTAAGTTTAGCCACATCAAGAAATATTCTGACATGATCTTGAAGGAGTAATAAGAAGAAGGTAGAATTCTTGGAAAGCAAAGAAAGGGAACAACTCAAAAGATGATGAGACAAAGATATCAAGGACTTTTTACACAGACAATGTTGAACTAATACATAAGAGAAGAAACAAAGATATCAAGGTCATCTTACAGAAAACACTCAACTGATACATAAGACAGGAAACAAAAATATCAAGGTCATCTTACAGACAACACTCAACTAAAACATAAGACAAGAAACATAAAAACAAAGGTCATCTTACAGAAAACACTCAACTAAGACATAAGACAAGAAACATAGATATCAAGGTCATCTTACAGAAAACACTCAACTGACACATAAGACAGGAAACATAGATATCAAGGTCATCTTACAGAAAACACTCAACTGACACATAAGACAGGAAACATGACTGGATAAGAAGAAACATTCAGAATGGTAGCTACAAGAACAATGTCCTCTAGACTGACTACCTTTTGATGAACATAATTATATTAAAATAGTATCAAGACACATCAGATAAATTATACAAAAGGTTACTAGTGTTATGATTCCTAGCTACTGTACCTGAAGACAGTTATAGTTACGGAACAAAATTCCTATTACAGCTACATACATACACATATATAACGATTTGTTAAAAGATTGTTTAGTTTGCTGTGGACTAGTGGTTAGTCAACTGAGGACAAGAGATCAATTTCAACTGTGATCATCAAGAGCTTCCAGGTTCACTCAGTCTTAAGTGGGCACTGGATTTTTGTTCTGGGAAAGAAAGATGGCACTGGTGGAATATTGATCACAATCACCCAAAAATGTGTCAATAGTAAAAAAAATAATTAAAAAAATATAAAAATAAAAAAAAATAAAAAAACACATACAAGCACTAACAAACACATTCCTTACACACCATGGAGGATTGACGGCTCTTTCTTTCTTTCTGCTTATTTTACTTTATAAATATTATTTTTCAAACATTTCACTTAGCAGCATACTTTCATACTTGTATGCTGATTACTCGATTTGACTACTTAGCTACTTTACCAAATGATTACTCTAATATTATTTTTTTTTTAAATTCATGTATGTCTTGATCTCAATGAAGGCCTACTAGCTGAAATATTCATCTTTGAAAGCAGTATTCCTAAAATAAATAAATATATATATATATATATATATATATATATATATATATATATATATATATATATATATATAAATAAAATGATTCTATAAAAAACATGAAATACCAAGACAGAAGACAATAAATAGAAATGCCATTTCTGGTTGCTTTTGTGAAAGTCGTGTTATTTTCTAGGAAATGATTATCTAGACCTCAAATTCTCTTTTTTCTCATCCATCATTTTAATACACGAATGACTTCTTGGGCATGACATATTCAAACATAATTGTGTGTGCAAAGTATGAAGATAGATGACATACGGTAGCACAAATAATTGAAAAAAAAAAAAAAATAGAAGAAAGAAAGGGAATCAGAACAAAATATAAAAGGTGTCTCCTAAATGCCAGGCTTAGCACATGTGGATATTATAAAATACAGACTGGCTGTTTTTTTGTTCTGATTAGCTAACTCTTCAGAATAATCTGGCACTTGAAATATCAACCAATAATATTTAGAGCTATGCATGCTAGTTAAACACATATTATTTATCTATCTATCAAATTGACCTTTTGAGCCGAAGCCGGCCCATAGGGTATAGACATTCTTTCTGTTATCTAAATTTTTATTCTAGCAGTTTTCAATCCTTGTAAAGATCTCTTATCAAATCTCGCTATTTGTCTCTGTTCTGTGCAAGTAACTCTATCTCATTGACTAAGGGAGCCGATTCCTGCTGCTCTTGCCTTTTTGATCAATGTTCTTCTCAGTGTCTCTCTGGGTCGGCCTCTTCTCCTCTTACCTGTTGTTTCCCACATGAGGACTTGCTTTGTTA
Source organism: Megaustenia siamemsis (assembly GCA_032433765.1). Classification (NCBI taxonomy): domain Eukaryota; kingdom Metazoa; phylum Mollusca; class Gastropoda; order Stylommatophora; family Ariophantidae; genus Megaustenia; species Megaustenia siamemsis. Next base: position 57,552,913 of record JAVIAB010000001.1, read on the forward strand.
TTCGGTTATTAAACATTTATTAGAACCATACCAATCAACATGTCAACAATGTTACTGGTTTAATCATAAATGTCAAACCAAAAGAAAACAATGACAACAAATGGAGAATCAATAGAATTGTTTCACTTCTAAGTGGAGATCAAGAATAAATGCCAATGCAGATTGTAGGAAGCAGAATCAACAACAGATTCAGACAGGAAATGTAACATGCAAATCATGGACATTTCAAAAACAGGAAACTGTCTTAGTCATCAAATCATTTGATCCCATATTAAATTTATCAGTCTGCATCGATAACTAATGTCAAGTCTCTCCTTTGGTGGGTATTTTGTGCATTAATACTTTAAGGTATAACATTAACAATGGAGGGAGCGAGGGAGGGAGGGAGGGAGAGAGAGAGAGAGAGAGAGAGAGAGAGAGAGAGAGAGAGAGAGAGAGAAGAAAAAGCCATCTTACATTAATTTTTTTTTTTACAACTACTACATGTTATTTTGTTTATTTTTGCTTGTCACTTTCAACACTGTTCATGAATTACAAACCTAGTGGTTAAGTTTTCACTACCAGGTTAATTCTGACTTGACCTGCTTATCTTCCACACTTCAGCACTGGCATTTCCAAACTTTCAGAAATATTTTGCCACCATTAATGAATCCCTATTTCTAAGAACCATATGGTTGCTGTAGCTCACAGGCCACTCACCTGTTCCTAGCTACAGTCAAGCCTAACTGAATATTCATGAACTTTAAATCTTCATCTTTTGTGCCTGTTTACAGTGTGTTCAATAAGTGACCTCAATATGAGCCCTTCCTTCACACTGAATGCTTCCATTATATGTTTGGCTATATGTATCAACCTATACATAGCCTAAAAAATGAGGAATATGTGATAACCTGAGTGTCTTGGTAGAGCAATGTCACTGTTACAAGTGATGATGGAAAGCCAGGTAAATTAAAAACTTCAACTATTGCACTGAAAAGAAAATGGGAGGACAACATACAAAATAATAAACTGCAACAAACTGACATTCTCATTTGTAAAAAATCAGATTATATATATAATAAAAAATGGTACACAAATAAAAGCACACAACAAAACATTCTGATTGTGGAAATTAATACTTGACATTTGAGTGATGAGAGTCTAGTTATTTACTATCAAATCTGAGTGATGAGAGTCTAGTTATTTACTATCAAATCTGAGTGATGAGAGTCTAGTTATTTACTATCAAATCTGAGTGATGAGAGTCTAGTTATTTACTATCAAATCTGAGTGATGAGAGTCTAGTTATTTACTATCAAATCTGAGTGATGAGAGTCTAGTTATTTACTATCAAATCTGAGTGATGAGAGTCTAGTTATTTACTATCAAATCTGAGTGATGAGAGTCTAGTTATTTACTATCAAATCTGAGTGATGAGAGTCTAGTTATTTACTATCAAATCTGAGTGATGAGAGTCTAGTTATTTACTATCAAATCTGAGTGATGAGAGTCTAGTTATTTAATATCAAATCTGAGTGATGAGAGTCTAGTTATTTAATATCAAATCTGAGTGATGAGAGTCTAGTTATTTACTATCAAATCTGAGTGATGAGAGTCTAGTTATTTACTATCAAATCTGAGTGATGAGAGTCTAGTTATTTAATATCAAATCTGAGTGATGAGAGTCTAGTTATTTACTATCAAATCTGAGTGATGAGAGTCTAGTTATTTACTATCAAATCTGAGTGATGAGAGTCTAGTTATTTAATATCAAATCTGAGTGATGAGAGTCTAGTTATTTACTATCAAATCTGAGTGATGAGAGTCTAGTTATTTACTATCAAATCTGAGTGATGAGAGTCTAGTTATTTACTATCAAATCTGAGTGATGAGAGTCTAGTTATTTACTATCAAATCTGAGTGATGAGAGTCTAGTTATTTAATATCAAATCTGAGTGATGAGAGTCTAGTTATTTACTATCAAATCTAAGTGTAGAGCTCTACACATCAATTTTTATGGTTGTCTTCATTAAATTACTAACTGACAAAGAACAAATAGACATTTTCCAGGAGATTGTTCGTGTTTTTTTTTTTAAAGAGAGTCATTGTTGACTAGAACTGACACATAAAGTCAGGAGTGGGTTGTCCTAGGTAAGACCATCTTTACCTATAGAAAAGGGACAACAATCTGTTGTCAAAAATTGCATGGTCTATGAAGCATTTTGTCACTTTATTACTTTATCTTCTGTGCTCACTTCACCCAATGCTAACTCTCCTCATTGACTCCCCTTAGAAAGAGTTCAGTGAATGTAGATACACAGTGCCGTTATTTTACAGCAAACCTTGATATCTGTAACTTTTGGTCCAACACCTATGACTTTTGGCATTCTGACACTAAGTGATGGTTACCTTATGCAATCCTACACCCTTTTGACACTAACACCAAGGTGGTTACCTGTTGCAATCCTAGCCTTTTGACACTACCACCAAGGTGGTTACCTGTTGCAATCCTAGCCTTTTGACACTACCACCAAGGTGGTTACCTGTTGCAATCCTAGCCTTTTGACACTAACACCAAGGTGGTTACCTGTTGCAATCCTAGCCTTTTGACACTAACACCAAGGTGGTTACCTGTTGCAATCCTAGCCTTTTGACACTACCATCAAGGTGGTTACCTGTTGCAATCCTAGCCTTTTGACACTACCACCAAGGTGGTTACCTGTTGCAATCCTAGCCTTTTGACACTAACACCAAGGTGGTTACCTGTTGCAATCCTAGCCTTTTGACACTAACACCAAGGTGGTTACCTGTTGCAATCCTAGCCTTTTGACACTACCATCAAGGTGGTTACCTGTTGCAATCCTAGCCTTTTGACACTACCACCAAGGTGGTTACCTTATGCAATCCTAGCCTTTTGACACTACCATCAAGGTGGTTACCTGTTGCAATCAAAGGCCTACAGAAATCATATTTATCAGTGTGCTGAAGCTTTATTGTCTACACCATAACCACCCCACCCTTCAGAGTTACCTCCTATAACATGTTTTGGGCAACAAAGACAACACCAATCCCTCAATCATGAAATATTTGACACTATGATTTAAAAAAATTTTTTTAATAATCTGCTCCATGCTAAACAAAAATGTAGTTGAGAGTCATTACAAACACAGCTTCAAGTTTCCAAAGTCTTCTTGAACTATACAAATAAAAATGTAAAAGGCAACATGACAAATATTTGTACATTAATATTCTCAGATACTATATATTTATATTGTGTGAATAAATTTCTAATAAACACTGCATGGCACTAAGACACAATGAGAAAAAGCTGATTCTGTCTACTCGGTATAATCCACAAGCAACAGAAACCACAAAACAACACATTTTTAAAAAATATAAAAACAAAACAAGAACATAATTTAGCTCATGGCTTGGATGAGATATAGAGAATATGCTAAAATAGAAGATTATGTGGATGTAGAAAGAAGGCCAGAGACATCAGAGTTGTTGATCTGTAATGAGTGAAACCTGAATACATGAGGGGTGGTATATAAACTATGTAAGTGTGTGGGGATCAATGTTCATCAAACCCTATGTGGAGCTATCAAGTTATATTTCCCCCAGTAACCCTTGACTACAGAATAGGTGCCTAGTTCTATCAAAGATAAGTAAAAGATTTTCTCTGCACAATATAAGTGCTATGAGGAATGTAGCGTTAGCATCACAGACAGAGATATAAAACGTGCACCTTGTGTTTATGTTGGGCATGCAAAAGAACCTTGAGCAAATATAAAATATTACATCTTTATGCTGGTACCACAGTTTTGACTTTCCACTTTCAAACTTCCAGGTTTTGTAGTCTGTTGTGTTTAGTCCTCAGGGAGGGTTACACAATTTTTTAGTGGAAAAATCCAGCTCTGTCTTATCCTACAAGCTGAATCACATATGTTTAGCTATATCCTAGGCCAACTTTGCAGGCTTGTATGTGCTTTCATGCCTAGTCCTACTTTATGTTGATGCCCAGACAACAAAATTAACAACATTACAACCCCCACTAGCACATTAAACAATTGTAATCATCTCAACTTGCTGAAACTGTCAAAGGATCCTTCTTGCTGATGTTTTATGCAACCTTCCTGTGTGATCAGATCAGAGACTGGGGGAAGACACTGTCCATGTACAATGATTAATGTCATATACTACTAATGATGATTACACATGATTAATGTCATATATTACTAATGATGATTACACATGATTAATGTCATATAAAATAAACGTAAAATGACATAAAGCAGCTAACCTACAGAGAGAGAGAGACAAGACAAACTACAACATTTCTACAAAAACCTTAATCATGTACAAGGCAAGAAATAACCACCAAAAAAATAGACATAAGGAAAGTACTACTCTAACACAGATAAAAATAAAAGTCACTGATCTCAAAATTGAAAATGGCAGAATAGGAACAGTGGCCAAGATTTTCATGCATGCAGGATAGATAGTCAATAGGGCAGGCAGGATCTCGAGGGCTGAAAATGAGCCAAACCTATATATAAGAAGTGTGTAAGTTGGAGGAATGAGTAATGAATTAAAATACAAAAAAAGATTGACTTCAAATGTTTCATTCTAGTAGGGCAGGGAAGTACCGTAGAAGTAGGTCATCAGATTATGTACAGCATCAACTTATCACTGTGAGAAGGGTAGGCAACACAAAATAATACTGGTCTCCTGGTCTAACATGTACACTACCTGCTAGAAGAAATTAAGGTGTCAAATATGTTACCAGTTGAAAGGTTAGTATTGGTAAAGATTATAAGAAGAACAAAGAAAAAAGCAAAGAGAAGCGAAGGAAAGACCCAAAAAAAAAATAGAAAAGACTTAAGAAGAAAAACCAATCACTCATTTGAGGAGGAGAACAACAGACAGGGTAATGTGATGGTTTCATGTCATGCTCCCCCCCAATCCTCCCCTGTGCCCCAGTGTAGAAGAAGGTCCACTATGTGTATGTGTGTATTAGATTACAGCTATTAAGCAAATGATAAAGTGAATACAACTTATCATAATACATAATTCTAAATCAGTGTTGCATGAAACTGTGATTGTTCAAAGTGAAGTAGGCACAACATGCAACCTCAGAAAACATAAAACAAACCCAGATTTAACATATGCAAGAATTGCATGGGGACAAAATATGCCTTTTTCTTCCCAAAATCAAAAATCAAGCTGGGTCAAATGATCAAAATTGGCTTGAGATAATAGGGTAGCATGAATGATGTGCTGGAGATGGTTAGTTATCCAACTGGTTAGTTATCCAACTAGTTAGTTATCCAACTGATTACTTAGTTATCCAACAGACTGATGGTACTAACCCTATGGTCTTATGCCAAAAAGTTTGTATTCTGTTCACTTACTGTTCATACATGTCTTTAAAAAACAAAAGGGGACATAACTAAGTGAATAATGCACCACACCCTCACATTGTAACCAAAGTGAAATTTACTGTATTCATTTCCTGGTCATAAAATGACTGCGTAAACTTCTCTGAGAATTTAGGCTTGTGATCAAAAATTCAATGCAGCATTAACGCTCTCAGCCCCCCTAGTCTTAGTGACTGGTTTCCTTCAAAAGAAACTGTACAAAATGTTTCTGCCTGCTTCTGAAGTGGTGTGTGGCTGTTCCTTCCCAATCACAGTAAATGTATACAGGGCAGAGATTTCTACAGATGGATTACTGGTAAATGCTGAGAAAAAAAATGGTTATATAAATGAGTGCATTATCGAGTGAGTTATCTATAGTGGGTTGATGTCTACTTAGAGGTTGAATGTTGGAGATGACAATACATGCATCAACTTTAAAAACTACTGACAGAATATGCAACAAACACATAACAATAATATTAATTTGAATGCCAAAGCTGGACATAACTGAGAACAGTACATTGGATCTATATAAGAGACAATCATACATGAACTACCACAGTATTGATATGGTTTACACACTAAAATTAGGTTGACACCAGCATCCTAAGACAACAAGATACCAGTGCTACAAGATTGACAATATTTAAACCTGACAAAGTGACCATTGACATACTTTCCATAATTTTAAAAGGTAAATCTGCTCACCTGATAAAAAAGGTCTTACAAATTGAGAAAAAAAACCTTACATCTGCCCCGCCTCCAATCGAGGAAGCATGCCAGGTTGGTCTATGGTTTTTTTGCTTTGTGTAAGGCACAATCCGTTCAACCTTTTACTATGTCTTCTAAATTAAACTAGACAGTCGCTACCATTCAAAAATTATGTTAAACCTACATTTTCATTGATTATATGCATTCATGTAGCATTGTTGATTGGCTTCAATCGCTATAGTTTGTTTAAAACATAAGTCTGTTATGATTTAACTGCCTAGCACATGCATAAGCAGTTATTTTTGCACTTTTATATGCATTTTCTTTGCATTTCATGCATGCAATGCAGTAAAATGTGATGTGATTTATTGTAATATGAAAAATATAGTGAAAATCACACTGATGGTCTGTTTTCTCCTACAAATTGCCTTGTGATGCTTATAAATACATTTGTTAGAAAAGCCCTTACTTAAGGGAAATCCTTACAAATTGGAAGGTGTGCAACAGCCTTGCCCTTATGAAGGTTGTACATTTGGAATGTTAAATTCTGAGAAAACAATAATAATTTGTGTGTGTCTGTGACTCTCCATAGAAAGCCACCATTTCAAAATGCCAAGAAGATAACTATAAACTGTGACTCCCCACAGAAAGCCACCATTTCAAAATGCCAAGAAGATAACTATAAATTGTGACTCCCCACAGAAAGCCACCATTTCAAAATGCCAAGAAGATAGCTCTAAATATTTGTGGCCAGTACTGTCTGACAAAAATGTGCTAAACTGTCAACTCAATAATAATACAAAAGCATGTAACCCTGAAGACAGTCAATCTTTCAAACCATATGGCATATAAACTGTAGACAGCCAAGGGATACAGAGTTGAAAACCAAGTAAAATGTTGTATAAAAGCAAACAAATGTGCCAAGGTCACAGCCCAACTATTAATTGTAGCACATTTATAATTTAGTTAACACCCAATAAATGGAAACTAATGTACTGCCTGGGTCAAAGTGTTGTCCAAAAGGTTGTAATGTTGAATCTCTGGCCCAACAGATATTAACAACATCACACCCCCCCCCAAATAAAAATTTAAAAAATCCACATGTTTACTATAAATTCAATGGAAATCAGATTTACACATCAATCAGTGTTCAATAACATTTTAGTACTTTATAACCATCTGATCAAAACAAAGTAAGCCACACTGGAAATTATACTTTCTTCGATTACCAAGACATATATCTCAAAGTTGTCTTTAACGTTTCCTGTAGAGTTTTGTGACTGGTGTTGCACCAGATGGCATTTCTTGATGTGTCATACTGGATGCATTTGGAAAGGGATGTGTGTTGTCCACATGTCAGTATTTTTTCATCACAAACAGTACTTCAATGACTCATATCTACCAAACAGTGACACCTGCAATTTTATTGTGTCACCAGAACAAGAACAGGTAGAAACTCGTGCCCTCAGTTCATCACTGATGTGATGGAGTCATGCATGAGCTCCTAGCTGGAACTTTAATGCCTGCAAGTACACTTGTCTCACTACAGCACACACAAACACTCTTACAAATAGAACTTCTTTGGCACATAGTAACATAATGACATTAGAAATGATGTATGTAAAACACATATCAGAGCCAACCACACAAATGTGACTTGGTTGGAAAATAAAAAAATTGTCTGCATGATTTGGATGATCTGATTTGCACAGCCATTTTTGTATTGTTAAATATGACAATATTTCATAGAAAGAGAGAAATAATTACAAACACCAAGATCTGGCATTCAGCTAATGCACAAAGGACAGCTGTTATTGTTTCTAAATACTCAATACAAGGATCAACTTCATATACAGGTATAAACATGTATAATCAATTCTTCTATATTAAGCTTATAGGAAATAATAACAGAATTAATATTTGTGTGTACATGTATGAAAAATATAAGTCTGTGAGAGCCAGAGTGTGAAAGAATGAAAAAGAAACAATCAAACCAATTTTCAAATCTTACATTTTCTTGGTCACAGACCAGTAATTGTCAGTGGCTATCTTAAGATATCTTGCAAGGTAACAACAAAATTTCATTTTATGTAATTCATGGCCATCCTTCACAGAGTGTCTCATATTTGGCCCACTTTTTCTGCCGCGTTGCCCTTGGTCTGCTTTTCACCCTCCCCAAAAGACTATACCACTGCTAAAATTCAAATACAGATAAATAAATTTGTAAGGTTCCCTCCACACCTTATTAGGTGTATGGGGAATATGGTATCAGTGGCCATATTTTACCATGACCACAGCACATTTTTGCATAGTGTGGCCAGTATCGCGCCAGGTCACCTTCACATACCAGAAAAATTTCTCATATCCATTTGTTAAAATAAGGCTGGGTGAACCCTGGAGCCTTGTCAGTCAAAAAAAAATAAAAATCCACCAATTCTGAGAATTGAGCCTGGACGATTCTGATCAGGAAACAAGTGCATTAACCACTGAGTCACTGAGGCTCCATTACTTTTAAAAAAAAATAAAATGAAAGGTTATGTAAAGAGTGTACACATCCAATCTAGGTCTAGAAGCCACTGTGCAGCAGTAGTTAGTGAACTTGTCCAGTGAGAACAAGAATATGTGCCCTCAACCAACTTCCAGGTTCATCCAGTCTTAAATGGGTATCAGATTTTTTTTGCGTGGGAAAGAAAGATCATTTGACCCAAAAATGTGCTGGCAGCTAGAGACAAATATGGACATCAACACTATTATTTTATATGCTATGCATGAGATATGAGAGTGCTATGTCTTATTTTACTTTGTAAAATTTAGATCTACAAGAAATGAATTCTCATCGCTAGAACAGCTTCTAACAATGACAGAATTGGTAACTCTAGAAAATGAAAACTCTCTTAAGACTCTTGATCTTGTGTAGCAAAACTAAACATTATATACTTTACACATTTCATCCCTCCTATCATCATAGTGGGATGTTCAATAAATAATTCAACACATTATTTTTTTCCAGTTTAAGGTTTGTTCTCTTAAAATTTGGAACATATATCATTAGTTCCCAATTATTTGGCTGCTCATGATTTGCTGATTTCTACAGATAAGGATATCAATTTATTGCAGGTGTCAGTGAAGTTTGTGGCCGCCTGGAATATGCCGCCTCTTGGTCAGATTTCTTCATCTCTCTTCTATTCATTTACTCAATGACTGACAGTACTTTTATCTACTGGTGTCTTTTTTGTACAACATATTTAATCACCTTTGAATGTTTTTTGACACTCTTTTCTGCCAAAAGAAATCTAAAGACTTTACTTTGTAATGCACACCACTTTGACTATATTAGAAGCTAATTGTATCACTACTGTCTGCCGAAAGTTTATAAAACTTTATCAGGTTGTACAGGTAGGAAAGATGTTTCATATACATTTTTTTCTTAAAAACAAAATTAAGAGAGAAAAAAAATGTGTTGTAATACTCATAGTGCCCCTTGTAAATAATATGTGTACACCAGCGCTCTTCAACGCAGCAACCTTGACTTACTTTCCTGACATCTGCGACATACTTTCCTGTTGTTATTGCTAAACTCTACCCTGCCAACTTTAGCAATAATTAGAATTTCCAAAGTGAGTTGTAAGTAAAGACACTATTTTCTCAGGGTTAAGTTTTCATCTCTTAATTTTAATTCTCTTATATTACTATGAACGTTACTTTTATTATCACTGCAATAGTAACTTGGCGTCCCCGTCTCCACGGACAACAGATGTGCCCCAATATATAAACATGTTGGACAGCAATTTACACCATTAAAGCTAGCACATTTCATAACCATCTCGTACCTAATTCTGAGTTTAACAATGACACAAATTCTTCAGCATTAGCTTTAAAATGAACTGATACATTAAGTATTTCTCATTAAAACACAACACTGTAGATCTGAATTTCTTCTGCGTCTAGCCATTAATCTCTACACACATTATTCTCCATATGCTTGTGCAGGAGATATCATTTTTGCAGTATTTAATGATAAACGGAGGAGTCAAGAAAGCTGAGACATGGAAACTTTAATAACGCAAACCCCATCTGCTTTTAGCTCACCGTACATCCATAGTCTCATTTGTTGTTAAAATGTGTTAACTTGATTAGATCTTGATTTTTTTAGTTGACTATTTCCTTCTGTTCTTGCATGTGGAACAGTTCTGGCTATAAACATCACTTACTTATGTCTGGTGTCACATAAACCAAAAGGGGCTGCTTTGATATCTAAAATTCTGTATCTCTTGAAATGTAAAAAAAATGTAATCAATCCGACTCTTGATGATGCTGTTATTTCATTTCCATGTATAACATCATATTTTCATTTATATTAAGTATAACATAGTTAGCGCAATCGATAGGCGGTTGGCTTACCACGGCAACAGCCGGGGTTCGTAATCCTGGCGAGGACACCTGGGTTTTACTAATTCCCTAAAAATTAGTAGGAGCCGTGATAGCTCAGTGGTTAGTGAACTGGACTACTACGGACAAGGGGTAGGGTTCGATCCCAACCGACGGCTCCGGGTTCACCCAGCCTTAAATGGGTACCGGATTTTTTCTGGGAAAGTAAAAGCAGCACGCGTAATACTGACCACATTACCCCAAAAAATCATGTGCTGAAGGTCTGTAAAATATAGGGTCACTAACACCATATTTCCCTATACGCCACTTGGCGTGACGGGGGGTACTTTACTTTACTTTTTTTTACTTATAACATTGTGATTTTTATGTTATCATTGTGTTTATGTAATATGTTGGTCAGTAATCAAGACATCATAACAGTCGTTGCATATAATTGTTTTGTTAGCTTAAACTAATGAAGCAACAAACTATGAAGTATTTTATAAGCAACTTAATTTTCATGAAAGAATAATCTTGTGTCCTATAGTTCTTTAGTAAACATTGAACAAACTATTTGGTACACACTTCTGAGAATGGAAACTAATAAATGACACAGATAAGAAAACTATAACATGACCAAATGTGTGCTAGTATCTAACATTTGATTTGTAAACTATATATGGAGATGACTATAACCTGCAATCATGTAAACATTTGTTAAACCAAAAAAACCAGACCAAATATGGATAACTTTATCCATGTAATAAATCATGAAGATTCTAAAACTTGCTGATATACACGGAATTTCATTTTATAATATGTCCATGTATATACACACATACAGACTATGGTTATGAGATCAAGTGCAGTACACATTAATGGCTGTCCAGTCATATATATGCTCTAGTGATGTCCACTAATCACAGTTACAATATGCTAATCTAAACTAGTATTATCTGTTAAGATAAAAAGTATCCCGCAGTGTCAATCTCTGCTGTTAATACTTAAGAGATTTTCATTATTCTCATTGGCATCAAATTCCATCAGTTTTCTATGCCAGCATGAACTATCTGTCATCATTGACAGCAATGTTCAATCTGTCTCACCTTGTCAGCATGAACTGTCTAGTCATCATTGACAGCAATGTTCAATCTGTCTCACCCTGTCAGCATGAACTGTCTAGTCATCATTGACAGCAATGTTCAATCTGTCTCACCCTGTCAGCAAGAACTGTCTAGTCATCATTGACAGCAATGTTCAATCTGTCTCACCCTGTCAGCATGAACTGTCTAGTCATCATTGACAGCAATGTTCAATCTGTCTCACCTTGTCAGCATGAACTGTCTAGTCATCATTGACAGCAATGTTCAATCTGTCTCACCTTGTCAGCATGAACTATCTGTCATCATTGACAGCAATGTTCAATCTGTCTCACCCTGTCAGCATGAACTGTCTGTCATCATTGACAGCAATGTTCAATCTGTCTCACCCTGTCAGCATGAACTATCTGTCATCATTGACAGCAATGTTCAATCTGTCTCACCTTGTCAGCATGAACTGTCTGTCATCATTGACAGCAATGTTCAATCTGTCTCACCTTGTCAGCATGAACTGTCTAGTCATCATTGACAGCAATGTTCAATCTGTCTCACCTTGTCAGCATGAACTATCTGTCATCATTGACAGCAATGTTCAATCTGTCTCACCCTGTCAGCATGAACTGTCTGTCATCATTGACAGCAATGTTCAATCTGTCTCACATTGTCAGCATGAACTGTCTAGTCATCATTGACAGCAATGTTCAATCTGTCCCACCCTGTCAGCATGAACTGTCTAGTCATCATTGACAGCAATGTTCAATCTGTCTCACCTTGTCAGCATGAACTGTCTGTCATCATTGACAGCAATGTTCAATCTGTCTCACCTTGTCAGCATGAACTGTCTGTCATCATTGACAGCAATGTTCAATCTGTCTCACCTTGTCAGCATGAACTGTCTAGTCATCATTGACAGCAATGTTCAATCTGTCTCACCTTGTCAGCATGAACTATCTGTCATCATTGACAGCAATGTTCAATCTGTCTCACCTTGTCAGCATGAACTGTCTAGTCATCATTGACAGCAATGTTCAATCTGTCTCACCCTGTCAGCATGAACTGTCTAGTCATCATTGACAGCAATGTTCAATCTGTCTCACCCTGTCAGCATGAACTGTCTAGTCATCATTGACAGCAATGTTCAATCTGTCCCACCCTGTCAGCATGAACTGTCTAGTCATCATTGACAGCAATGTTCAATCTGTCCCACCCTGTCAGCATGAACTGTCTAGTCATCATTGACAGCAATGTTCAATCTGTCCCACCCTGTCAGCATGAACTGTCTAGTCATCATTGACAGCAATGTTCAATCTGTCTCCCCTTGTCAGCATGAACTGTCTAGTCATCATTGACAGCAATGTTCAATCTGTCTCACCTTGTCAGCATGAACTGTCTAGTCATCATTGACAGCAATGTTCAATCTGTCCCACCCTGTCAGCATGAACAATATATTATTATTGCTGACAACAATGTTCAAGGTACTACCTGTCCCACCCTGTCAGCATGAACAATTTACTGTCTTTTATCAGTGACAATAATGTACCATCTATCACATATGATCATGTGAAATATTGAAAATGTTAACATGATACAATGTCTGTGTTAAACTTTTCCTTTTCAAACTTAATGTCAAGTCACTCAGAGTGCTCATACACATGTCCAAATTCCCTTCAACAAAGTTGATAGTGAAGTTAAAATTAATGGCATGTTCAACACTTTTCTAATTCCAATTTTTTTTCTTCCTAACTCTGCAAGTTAGGTGCCTATTTACAGCTTGGCTGACTGGAAAGTTGTCAGTATCTGAGAACAAAACTGACACACTTGGTTTAAGATGCCATCTCTTTAATCATTTAGCCATGCCAATCACATTTTGTCACTACATTTGTACGCAAGCTGGAAAAAAACAATGAATGAGAGGAATACAACCAAACCACGTATCAATGGGAAGTACATATGGCCATCAACATTTATTCACGTTAAATAAGAAACGTTCTTGTGAGAATATGCTCTTTGGAAACACTTTTACTACAGTTTAATCAAAATATGATCAAACTAGTTAAATTATGTATACACATTATCGTCAGTAGAACCAAGTACACAAATGACAGAGAAATCATTGAAGAAAAGTGCACACCAAACTGCAATCATATTGCAGACTCTTGTCCATAAATATATGCCCATTGATCAATGACGAAGTTTAAGATACAATATGTGATGAGTCTACTATCACACCAACTATTGAGTTGACGAGGTTCAATGACTGATTCAATGAATGACTAATTTGAGCAGGCAAATGAACATCAGAGATGTTTCTCTCTGGAGTCCCTTAATGCCTCCTCCCCTACTAAAGTACGGCACAACAGTTGCTACAACCCGACTCTCCACTCTTGTCCTTCTTCAATTGTCCTGCAACAAACAGAATATTATAAATGAGACATTTCAAACAACAAAATGTCTACAGAAAATACATGTTCTCACCAGGGCACCACTATACTCTTTCACATCTCAGCAATGTTCTTAGTGTTCCAGTGCCTTGCCTGTAAATCACCAACCAGCACTATCGCTGTCAATTGCGAAAATGTATGAATGTTTAGTTCCGCTCCAACCCCAAATTTATAACTACTTCCCATGTATTGGAAAGTAGTTTCTGGTTACTAAATATCTTGTTTAAATCTAAAATAACCACATTCTGAGAGTATATTTGAATTCTAAAGATGGATATCGAATTGTGTTTCTTTTTTTTTTCTGGTTGTATTGTTATGTAAATGGCTTTTATTGGAAATCCTCGTATCCATTTGGATTATATAATACTACCAAGCCTTGAAATGTAAAAATATAACATATACATTAGAATATACTACATTTTCATGCAGAAGAACAAAAAATATAATTACATTTTTATTGTGATTGTGCAGTCTCGGTCTGTCGAATGATAAGGATAGGTCACGGGATATAGAAAGTATCTACATTATTTTTCTTTCTACTGTGTCTACATCAAATGTGTATTCCGCTATTATCCTGAACATTCTGGATGGGATATTCAGCCAGCACAGACATAAATGGGTTTACTTTCACAAAAATTACATTTGGAAAAATAGGATATGTGATAAATGTTTCATTTAAAAATAAAAATTGTGCTGAAGTTTTGAGTTAGTTACATTTGGAAGTTCACAAATCCAAGCCAGGTAATTCATTTCAAACCAGTAAAATTGCTGGCAAGTTTTAAACAAAGACCAATGAGATATCATCTCAGCATGCATGCATTTTTTCCCCCCATTTCCCAAAATATTAATAATTTAGTCCTTTGCATACTTTTTTGGGTAATATTTTTAAAATTCTCAACATTCCCCGAACAGAAACAATTGCCATGACAAAAATTGAAAACAGTAGAGAAGATGTGAGATTAATAAAACTGTAACACATTAAAGCAGAGATAAACAGTGTAAATACAGAGAAAGAACAATGGCAAAAGATAGAGGGGGTGGGGAGGGGGGAAAAGGGAGAGAGAGAGAGAGAGAGAGAGAGAGAATCTTCTAGAAAATAATGAGTCTAGCAATAAAGTAGTTCTACCATATAGAAATAAGAGCCTTGCACTATTATAATTAGAATCAACACCATGTTATATAGTTGAATTAAAGATAGTTCAAAACATTCTACTCATTACTATAACAAAAAAAAAAAAACAGCAAAATTATGAAGATAATAAAAAAAAACCTTTATACGTTAAAAAAAAGTCTGTAAGAACCAGTGACAACAAAGGAATTGAGAAATACAGAAAAATTATATTTGTTTTTTATGTCCAAAGAAAATATATAGTTTGCCAAGTGTTTCCTTACAAGAATTTTAAGAAAGAACAATACCAATACCTCCTTTACTTTCCTATGACACTGACAGCATAAATTTGGACTGTAATATTACATTTAAGATCCTCTATAGAATACTCAACTCCAAATGTCAAATATGGCTTTACTTTTGAAAACAGGATTTCTAGAATTGATTGATATGTCCTGGACCAGAATTATAGCTTGAAATAATTAGTCTAGGAGTTTTCTTGACATCATTTAAACGCTGTGCAATATTGTCCATTTAATGTGATAATATGAGTTTACATTTTATTTTAAAATGGCATTGTGTAATTCACATGTTGCAAGCCAAACGATTTCAACAGAAAATACATTTCTCTAGACAAATTGGAACTTTTATTTTCGGGTTCAATCCCAAAAGCCATTTAATTAGACCAAGTTGTCTTTCTCTTATTACTGCTTGTGGATGTTTATCCAAATAATGTTATCACAGAGCCAAATACAGCAGACATGGCAGAAACCACTGCTTTACATATTAGATGGTGTGCGGCTGTTAATCTTAAACGTTTTTTTAAACTCTGCTGACCTTTCTCTTTTGATAATTCTAAGAAAGATCTAACCTCTCCCCCTTGCCGTATAGTGCTGTGTAAACATCTGTAAATCTGCCCAGTACAGGACAAAAACCTAACTACTGTAAACAAAAACCTAACTACTGTAAATCTGCCCAGTACAGGACAAAAACCTAACTACTGTAAATCTGCCCAGTACAGGACAAAACCTAACTACTGTAAATCTGCCCAGTACAGGACAAAACCTAACTACTGCAAAACCACCCAGTACAGAACAAAAACCTAACTACTGTAAATCTGCCCAGTACAGGACAAAACCTAACTACTGCAAAACTGCTCAGTACAGAACAAAAACTAACTACTGCAAAACCACTCAGTACAGAACAAAAACTAACTACTGTAAATCTGCCCAGTACAGAACAAAAACCTAACTACTGTAAATCTGCCCAGTACAGAACAAAAACCTAACTACTGTAAATCTGCCCAGTACAGAACAAAAACCTAACTACTGTAAATCTGCCCAGTACAGAACAAAAACCTAACTACTGTAAATCTGCCCAGTACAGAACAAAAACCTAACTACTGTAAATCTGCCCAGTACAGAACAAAAACCTAACTACTGTAAATCTGCCCAGTACAGAACAAAAACCTAACTATGGCCAAACCACTCAGTACAGAACAAAAACTTAACTACTGTAAAACCACTCAGTACAGAACAAAAACCTAACTACTGCAAAACCACTCAGTACAGAACAAAAACCTAACTACTGCAAAACCACTCAGTACAGAACAAAAACCTAACTACTGTAAAACTGCTCAGTACAGAACAAAAACCTAACTACTGCAAAACCACTCAGTACAGAACAAAAACCTAACTACTGTAAAACTGCTCAGTACAGAACAAAAACCTAACTACTGTAAAACCACTCAGTACAGAACAAAAACCTAACTACTGCAAAACCGCTCAGTACAGAACAAAAACCTAACTACTATAAATACATTCGCCAGCTTTATATCTCTAGTGAAGTCCCTAAGGGACTGTATTTTATGTGAATATCACTTTTCCTTTTTTTTTTTAACACCAGCAGCCATGTACTCAGCTGTCCCCCACTATACAGGCAGATATCCACAAAAAACTTCAGAGGGACTCTGATATTTTTAATGTCGAGAGTCTCTGAAATTAATTTTCCCTATTGATTTAGCGCAGTGAGTGGCCAAATTTGGACTTCTCTTTTTTATTTCCAACTGCCTATGGGTTCTTTTTTTAAAGCAAAATGTACACAACTTGTTTTTTGCATTTATCTGAGAGGGAGAGACATTGGATCTTACTACCTAGAGACCAAGGGAGGATAAAGTTAGAAATATAAACTACTGACTCGCCCCCACCACCACGGTGGTGTGAACTGAACCTGAGATCTTCTTGTCCTGATACCGACATCTTACCTTTAGACCACTAAGCCCACCCTAAACAATCACATGAACTACCTTGACTTTAGAGGGAAGCTAAAATAAAGGAGTGGAGCCACGATAGCTCAGTGGTTAGTGAACTGGACTACAAAGGACAAGGGGTAGGGTTCGATCCCAACCGATGGTATCCGGGTTCACCCAGCCTTAAATGGGTACCAGATTTTTTTTTCTGGGAAAGTGAAGCAGCACAGGCGTAAAACCGACCACATTACCCTAAAAATCACATGCTGAAAATCTGTAAAATTTATGGTCACTAACACAATATTCCCTATACGCCACTTGGCATGAATGGGGTACTTTACTTTTCTTTTTTTTTTTAAATGAAGGAAAACTAAAAATAACCTGGCAGAAGAATGAGAAATGAAAAGTGTGATCCAGACATAGATGGCCATGGACAGCATGAAATAACGGAGCTTTTTTGCCAACCAAAAGATGCCATAAGGCATACCAGCCACTAACTGCTTCATCTGCCTATGTTCAAGGAAGAGAACAAGAAGAACATCTACTCAATATCAGAAGAGAAATTCTATTATCATTTACTCAAGATCTAACATGTCGTGTTGTTTTCCTCATGAACATTAGTTCCCACTTTAAAATCTGAAGAGAAATTCTATTATCATTTACTCAAGACCTAACATGTCGTGTTGTTTTCCTCATGAACATTTAGTTCCCACTTTAAAATCAGAAGAGAAATTCTATTATCATTTACTCAAGACCTAACATGTTGTGTTGTTTTCCTCATGAACATTTAGTTCCCATTTTAAAATCAGAAGAGAAATTCTATTATCATTTACTCAAGACCCTAACATGTCGTGTTGTTTTCCTCATGAACATTTAGTTCCCATTTTAAAATCAGAAGAGAAATTCTATTATCATTTACTCAAGACCTAACATGTCGTGTTGTTTTCCTCATGAACATTTAGTTCCCATTTTAAAATCAGAAGAGAAATTCTATTATCATTTACTCAAGACCTAACATGTCGTGTTGTTTTCCTCATGAACATTTAGTTCCCATTTTAAAATCAGAAGAGAAATTCTATTATCATTTACTCAAGACCTAACATGTCCAGTGATGTTCTCCTCGTGAACATTTGGTTACCACTTTAAAATCAGAAGAGAAATTCTTCACTCACTCACTCATAGTCATGCAGACATAAGTCTGGTGTTTTCTTCATGAACTTTTAGTTCCCACTTCATATCTAAAGAGAGATCATAAATGATCACTCACTCATGGTGACATAAGTCCAATGTTGTTTTTTTCTCCGGTAAAGCTTATTTTGTTCACAACAATATTAAAATACCACTGCACTTAATTATATATTTTTTTTAAATCAGTAATTTGTTTATGATGTAAAACATAGTAGCAGTAAAAGCATTACACAATGTTTACCTTGATTGTTAGGCTCAGGCAGGTTTTCCCTTGCCACAAGATGCATCACAGTCGTCTTCCCAGTAGGTAATTGAAGGGCTGCACAACAGAATCATTATGATCTTTAAATGAGCTTCAATAACTGAACTAAACACTCTTTACTAGCAGAAAGTCACTCGTTCTAGATCAACCAATAAAGGAGCAACAACAACAAATATACTCTAATACTTGTAATTTATTCTCTAATACTTGTAATTTACACTCTAATACCTGTAATTTCAGAAACTGCTGTAATTTCTATGGATAATTAGTTAGCACAATGTTTGCTTAGTTCATAATTTGAATCTACCTACATATTCTGTTGTTATTTATGACCAATTCAATACAGTATGATTGTTTCATATATTCCTGATAATAGAACAAATTTGGATGGATCAAGTTGGGTTTAATATCAGAGTACATAAGCATGTGTGAAAAACCAGATCAATAACACACAACTCTTTTTTTTTCTAGTACTTGGTCTAGTTCTCAAAGTGTTTTATTTTGTAGGGTAGCTTAATGGTTTATCCACAGAATGATGGTTATGTCCTTACTTTTGTTCCTTCTGTTCAAGTGTTTTCAGTAAACAAAAGTATGAAGTGTGTAATAAGGTGAGCTCATTTTTCAGACAGAAATCTTCACTGGAATTTCCATAACAAGTCTATCTATTGTCTCAATGTGCTAGTCTATTTATTGTCTCAATGTGCTAGTCGATTTATTGTCTCAATGTGCTAGTCTATTTATTGTCTCAATGTGCTAGTCTATCTATTGTCTCAATGTGCTAGTCTATCTATTGTCTCAATGTGCTAGTCTATTGTCTCAATGTGCTAGTCTATCTATTGTCTCAATGTGCTAGTCTATCTATTGTCTCAATGTGCTAGTCTATCTATTGTCTCAATGTGCTAGTCTATTTATTGTCTCAATGTGCTAGTCTATCTATTGTCTCAATGTGCTAGTCTATTTATTGTCTCAATGTGCTAGTCGATCTATTGTCTCAATGTGCTAGTCTATTTATTGTCTCAATGTGCTAGTCTATCTATTGTCTCAATGTGCTAGTCTATCTATTGTCTCAATGTGCTAGTCTATCTATTGTCTCAATGTGCTAGTCTATCTATTGTCTCAATGTGCTAGTCTATCTATTGTCTCAATGTGCTAGTCTATCTATTGTCTCAATGTGCTAGTCTATCTATTGTCTCAATGTGCTAGTCTATCTATTGTCTCAATGTGCTAGTCTATTTATTGTCTCAATGTGCTAGTCTATTTATTGTCTCAATGTGCTAGTCTATCTATTGTCTCAATGTGCTAGTCTATCTATTGTCTCAATGTGCTAGTCTATCTATTGTCTCAATGTGCTAGTCTATCTATTGTCTCAATGTGCTAGTCTATCTATTGTCTCAATGTGCTAGTCTATTTATTGTCTCAATGTGCTAGTCTATCTATTGTCTCAATGTGCTAGTCTATTATTGTCTCAATGTGCTAGTCTATTTATTGTCTCAATGTGCTAGTCTATCTATTGTATCAATGTGCTAGTCTATCTATTGTCTCAATGTGCTAGTTTATCTATTGTCTCAATGTGCTAGTCTATCTATTGTCTCAATGTGCTAGTTTATCTATTGTCTCAATGTGCTAGTCTATCTATTGTCTCAATGTGCTAGTCGATCTATTGTATCAATGTGCTAGTCTATTTATTGTCTCAATGTGCTAGTCTATCTATTGTCTCAATGTGCTAGTCTATTTATTGTCTCAATGTGGTAGTCTATCTATTGTCTCAATGTGCTAGTCTATTTATTGTCTCAATGTGCTAGTCTATCTATTGTCTCAATGTGCTAGTCTATTTATTGTCTCAATGTGCTAGTCTATCTATTGTCTCAATGTGCTAGTCTATCTATTGTCTCAATGTGCTAGTCTATCTATTGTCTCAATGTGCAAGTCTATCTATTGTCTCAATGTGCTAGTCTATCTATTGTCTCAATGTGCTAGTCTATCTATTGTCTCAATGTGCTAGTCTATCTATTGTCTCAATGTGCTAGTCTATCTATTGTCTCAATGTGCTAGTCTATCTATTGTCTCAATGTGCTAGTCTATCTATTGTCTCAATGTGCTAGTCTATTTATTGTCTCAATGTGCTAGTCTATTTATTGTCTCAATGTGCTAGTCTATCTATTGTCTCAATGTGCTAGTCTATCTATTGTCTCAATGTGCTAGTCTATCTATTGTCTCAATGTGCTAGTCTATCTATTGTCTCAATGTGCTAGTCTATCTATTGTCTCAATGTGCTAGTCTATCTATTGTCTCAATGTGCTAGTCTATTTATTGTCTCAATGTGCTAGTCTATCGATTGTCTCAATGTGCTAGTCTATCTATTGTCTCAATGTGCTAGTCTATCTATTGTCTCAATGTGCTAGTCTATTTATTGTCTCAATGTGCTAGTCTATCTATTGTCTCAATGTGCTAGTCTATTTATTGTCTCAATGTGCTAGTCTATCTATTGTCTCAATGTGCTAGTCTATTTATTGTCTCAATGTGCTAGTCTATTCATTGTCTCAATGTGCTAGTCTATCTATTGTCTCAATGTGCTAGTCTATTTATTGTCTCAATGTGCTAGTCTATTTATTGTCTCAATGTGCTAGTCTATTTATTGTCTCAATGTGCTAGTCTATCTATTGTCTCAATGTGCTAGTCTATCTATTGTCTCAATGTGCTAGTCTATCTATTGTCTCAATGTGCTAGTCTATCTATTGTTTCAATGTGCTAGTCTATCTATTGTCTCAATGTGCTAGTCTATTTATTGTCTCAATGTGCTAGTCTATCTATTGTCTCAATGTGCTAGTCTATTTATTGTCTCAATGTGCTAGTCTATTTATTGTCTCAATGTGCGTGCTACAACCTTTCTCTCTTACAAAAAAAAAACTCTTCCATAGAAAATAATATAAAACAATAGTAAAAAAAATTTGGAAATAATGAAAACAAAAAATAGAACAATCTTTGAAGAACAACAAGAGAGCATTACTAACCTCTTAAATTGTGGTCTGTAAAAATAATACAGCGCAACTTTGAAACTATGATAAAGTAAAGGTAAAGTACAAGACTTGAATAGGCGTCTTTACACGCGAGTTTTCACCCATATGTGCTCGGCTGCTATCAAGAAGTGCTTTGAGACTTCTGGATAGTGTCACTTTAAGCATCGAAGCTCACGATGCGAGGTGGCATTCCTCACCTTCCCAGAGTACTACCCTGGTACCCATTTCTGCCAGTGGCTGGGTTGACCGCTGTGTATTTTTTTTCTAACCACGAGTACAATTCACACTGCTTCCAGTGGGAATAGAATACAGGTTGTCCGAACATCGTAGCCCAGTCGGGTTGGTTTTTCCAACTAGGCTACTGAGGCCCCATACAACTATGATAATGTGCTGCATGTTTCAGCTCTATCACTCATCTTCATCACAACATATCTTTGATACAAAGTCTGTACTTGCTCTTCGATCCTTATTATTTTGGCCAGACTGAGTATCCCCTTTTCAGGGTCTTGGTCAATTTGGTTCAATTACTATGAATCCAGGAATTAGCGGTTGCCACTGACCACACCATAAACAGATGAGCTATAATACTAGACCATCATGAGACTTCTAGTTCTTCACACTGCACAAGCTATCAACAAATCACTTCATAATGGGTACACCTTTCTTTCTTTTACATGACCAATCCCAAGCACAACTCTTTTGAATCATCTTCCTTGACATTGACAGTGTGGTAGGTTACAGTCATTTGCTTTCCTATTACTGGCAGTAATGTTTTGGCCTAAATCACTAGATGCTCAACATCTAGACACCACTACATATTATATCATCAGTAATGCTAATAATCAATGCAACAAACATCAAAAGAGTTCATACCACCATGAGGACAAATTCAAGAAAGAAATGGATGACAGATGACATTTTGCAGCTAATGGATACAAGAAGAAAAAATAAAGAAAATAAAGATGAGTATAAGAGATTTGAATTCGTTCCATTCTATACCAAGTATTTCCTTAGACATTTATTTTCGAATGCGTTCAACTTTGTTTCTATATCTCTTGTTGTTTTCCAGCTTTCACACGCATACGTAAGGGTTGATAGTACATTTGATTTGAATAGCCTAAGTTTTGTGTTTGTGCTAATGAGTTTTGATTTCCACAACTTTTCAAGGCTTCTGAAAGACATTGCTGCTTTAGCCAGTCTGATTCTAATTTCTTTGCTCGTATCCCCTTCTCGATCAATGTGACTTCCAAGATAGATGAAGTGATCGATCTCTTCTACTGGTTTGTTTTCCATGTATATTTTGTCACTTGTTGGAATTAAACTTTTCATGACTTTAGTCTTTTCATGATTGACCTCAAGCCCAATTTTGCTGGCTATTGATGATAGTTCATTTGTGTTTTCCTGCATCGTTTTTATCTGATTGCTGATAAGAACTATGTCATCAGCAAAGTCCAGGTCCTCCAAATGGTCTCCTTGTATCCATTCGATGCCTTTATTACCAGTGCAGCATTTCTTCATTATGAAGTCCATAACAATTCCAAATAACAAGGGCGATAAAATACATCCTTGTTTAACCCCAGTTTCTATTGGGAAACATTCGCTCAGTCCTTCCTCTGTTCGAACTGCACATGTGTAACCATCATACATGTCTTTCATAATATTATGATTTTTGATGGTAAGCCATATTGCTTCAGAATTTTCCACAAAGAATCTCTATGAATACTATCAAATGCTTTTTGAAGTCGATGAAGTTAAGTACAAAAGGTTTTTGCTTTTCAATGTGTTCCTCCAATATAAGTCGTAGAGTGAAAATGTGGTCAAGACAGCTTCTCCCTTTTCTAAACCAGCCTGTTCTTCACGCATTACTGTATCTATTGAATCCTTTATTCTATTTAGGATGATTTTACAGAATAATTTTGAGGCAACTGACAAAAGTGTCACGCCTCTCCAATTGTTACAATCTCTAAGATTGCCCTTTTTGGGATCTTAACAATGATTCCTTTTTTCCATTTATGAGGCAGAGATTTACGAAGAGATAATAATCGAATAGCAAAGCAAGCCTCATATGGAAACAACAGGTAAAGAAAAAGAGGAAGACCAGGGAGACACTGAGAAGAACATTGATGAGAGAGGCAAGAGCAGCAGGAATCGGCTCCCTCAATGAGATAGAACTGCTTGCACAGAACAGAGACAGATGGCGAGATTTGATAAAATATCTTTAAAAGAAAACTGCTAGAACAAAAATTCATATAGGAGAAGGTGTATCTTGGTCTACGCCCTATGGGCCGGTTACGGCTCGAAAGGTCAATAGATAGATAGATAGATAAGAGATTAAATAAAGAAATTGTAGTAAAATTCAATGAAGCAAAAGAAGCATGGCTAAAAGAGAGATGCAAAGAGATTGAAATGCAACAAAAAGGAGATGCTAAAGCTATATACAAACAAACTGAGGAATTAACAGGAAGAAAAACGCAATCAAAAACTGGATGTCTAAGATCAAAGGAAGGAGAACTGTTGATTGATCAAGTAAACATAAGGGAATGATGGACAGAATACATTAAAGATCTTTATAATGATGAACGAACGGAAGTAAATATTAAGGATAATGGAGAAGGACCAGAAATACTCAGAGAAGAAGTGGAAGACGCCTTGCGCAATATGAAAGCAGGCAAAGCTCCTGGACCAGATAATATAACTAAAGAAGAGATTGAAGCCATGGGTGATTTTGGAATAGAAATAATAACAAAAATTGAATGATATCTACAACAGTGGATATATACCAAACGACATGCTCAAATCAATATTCATAGCCCTACCAAAGAAATTGGGTGCGATTGAATGCGATGATCATCGCACAATAAGCCTTATGAGTCATATGACTAAGATATTACTAAGAATCATCATGCGAAGAGTGCGAAACAAAATCAGTCCAGAAATTAGCGATGAACAGTGTGGTTTTGTTAGAGATAAAGGAACAAGCAATGCCATTTATATCACAAGATCTTTAGTAGAATGAGCCATAGAGGTGAAAACAGATCTATACCTATGTTTCATAGATTACACCAAGGCATTTGACAAAGTAAAGCACCAAGAAGTAATCAAAATTTTAGAAAGCATAAATGTAGACAGCAAAGATCTAAGAATAATAAAGAACATGTACTGGCAACAAACAGCGGCCATAAGAACTAGAAATCAATTGGGAATGTTTCAACAAATAAAACAGGGTGTTAGACAAGGTTGTGTGCTGTCACCAGATTTGTTTAATATTTATAGTGAGATTATTTTAAGATCCATAAGGTGCATGCCTGGAATACAATTGGAGGTCATAATATAAATAATCTAGGGTATGCTGATGATACAGTCTTAATCGCTAAGAGTGAAAATGAGTTACAAGAAATGTTGGACATTATAGTGAAAGAAAGCAAAAATAAAGGACTCAGCCTTAATAGCAAAAAGACAGAGGTAATGGTAACAACAAAGAAAAGACATCACCTCAATGCTCAAATAAAGACAAGTGGAACAATATTAAAACAGGTAAAGGAATTTAAATATTTGGGAACTTTGTTAACCTCAGACGGAAGATGTACAAAAGAGGTGAGATGCAGAATGGCTCAGGCAAAAGCAGCGTTCCAAAAAATGAGGAAGATACTATGCAATCCATTTTTGACAACAGAAACAAGAAAAAGAGTTCTTAATTGTTACGTAGGGCCAGTCTTAACATATGGATGCGAATCATGGGCAATAGGACAACAGACAAGAAAATCACTGAAGTCTGTAGAAATGTGGTTTTACAGAAGAATACCATGTTGAGAGTACCATGGACAGCTAAGAAGAGTAATGAAGATGTTCTGAGAGAGGTCAAAGCAAAAGAGAGCTAATTTCCAATATTAGGAAGAAACAATCATAATTTTTTGGCCCTGTAATGAGAAGAGAACTGGAATATATTGTAACAACTGGAAAAATTGAGGAACGAAGAGATAGAGGGAAGCAAAGAGAAAAAATAATAGACAGCTTAAGAGAATGGCTTGGCAGAAGGTCAACAACAGAAATGATAAATAGCTGCCGAGATCGAAAGTTGTGGAGAGACATGATCACCTACACCAGCAGGCCCAGTACTTCATGATGATGAATCCTAACAAGAAATAAAACTCCTCAACTATATTACATAAATATACTTCCAAAATAAAACTTAATGTTGCAAGCAAGATTGTGTTACAGACTAGTTTTAACCACTGCCAACTTTAGAGAAAGCCAGTGAACAATCCTACTAGCATAATGTTAGGGTTAAGGCAAAGAAATGCAAGTGAATGCATAAAAATGCGAAGCTGCAGTAAAGCTGAATGCGAGGAAAAATTTTAAAAAAAAAAGAAAAAAATGGTATGTTAGAAGCTTTACGTGATTAGTAGACGACACAGATTCGAACGACGTTTCGGCTCAATAGCATAATGTTACCAGTAAAGGTTTACCTTTGCGAGCTATGATGATATAATCCTACCCAAAATGACCCCAGCTCACAGGCCACACTTGTAGGGTTGAACTCTGGCCTACACCCTAAAATTAGCTGTGGCTTTAACCAATTATTGAAATTAATCAGTGTCAGCTGTTGTTTCACTGAATACTTTAACTCTTTCAAGACTATTAACAGACACATCGTTTTGATAAAAAGTGTTTATTTCTAACCAATTGCCGAAAATTCGGCCCAAATGAGTATAGCTGAATATTTATTTCGTTTTCACTAATTTTTTGTTTTTATTTCAACCAATGCTTGATTTCCGGATGTAGGAGAGTTCTCACTAGAACTTCCTGTTGATACACCATGGTTTCGAAGTTTAAAGGATAGAAAATTATTAATTTATATTCATTGTTTATTTCTCAAATTTCTGTCACATAATGGCCATGTCCACTACTGGTACTTCTTGCAGTTAACCAAACGATATAGTGCAGAACAAGCTAGATCAAAACTTGTTATTGAGTGGTTCAGAAATTATTCATAGCATTTAGACTCGGACAATAATTTTTTGTTTTTGCGATAATAGTGATCGTCGTAATATCAGTAATCATCATCATCAAGCACCAAGCATGCTAACGTAGGTGATCATGTCTCTCCACAACTTTCGATCTTAACAGTTATTTATCATTTCTGCTGTTGACCTTCTGCCAAGTCATTCTCTTAAGCTGTCTGGTATCTTTTCTCTTTGCTTCCCTCTATCTCTTCATCCCTCAATTTTCCCAGTTGTTACAATATATTCCAGCTGTTCTCTTCTTACTACATGACCAAAAAATGATGATTGTTTCTTCCTAATATTGGAAATTAGCTCTCCTTTTGCTTTGGCCTCTTTCAGAACATTTGCATTACTCTTCTTAGCTGTCTATGATATTCTCAATATTCTTCTGTAAAACCACATTTCTAGAGACTCCAGTGATTTTCTTGTCTGTTGTCCTATTGTCCATGATTCACATCCATATGTTAAGACTGGATCTACATAACATTTAAGAACTCTTTTTCTTGTTTCTATTGTCAAAAATGGATTGTATAGTATCTTCCTCATTTTTTGGAAAGCTGCTTTTGCCTGAGCCATTCTGCATCTCACCTCTGTTGTACATCTTCCATCTGAGGTTAACAAAGTTCCCAAATATTTAAATTCATTTACCTGCTTTAATATTGTTCCACTTGAGTTTATTTTGCACTGAGGCGATGTCTTTTTCTTAGTTGTTACCATTACTTCTGTCGTTTTGCTATTAAAGCTGAGTCCTTTATTTTTGCTTTCTTTCACTATAATATCTAACATTTCTTATAACATATTTTCACTCTTAGGAAATTAGACTGTGTCATCAGTATACCTTAGATTATTTATATTATGACTTCCAAATGTTATTCCAGGCATGCCCCTTATGGATCTTAAAATAATCTCACTACAAATATTAAACAAATCCTTCTAAAATTGTGATTATTTCTTGGTGCTTTACTTTGTCAAATGCTTTGGTATAATCTATGAAACATAGGTATAGATCTGTTTTCACCTCTATGGCTCTTTCTACTAAAGATCTTATGATGTATATGGCATTGCTTGTTTCTCTATCTCTAACAAGACCACACTGTTCATCACCAATTTCTGGACTGATTTTGTTTCGCATTCTTCGCATGATGATTCTTAGTAATATCTTAGTCATGTGACTCATAAGGCTTATTGTGCGATGATCAAATATTAATAATAGTAATGCTAAAAAAACCAAGATGATCTGGCTAGGTTTAGCTGGTGGATGCCTCTATTCCAGCACTATCAGTTCTTCAGGAGAATTGAGTAGTCGTGATTCTGATAATGAAACTAGTACTTTAGGGCATATCACACAAAATAAGTCCAGTTGTGTAAATAAAAATAATAAAATTGACTTGTAGATAATATTTTGGGTGATGTTACATAAATTTGTCTTATCTTTCATTCTGGGATCATTTACAAAAATGTACATAATTTCGTTATTTGTGGACATAAATTCATCAAATGATCTGTATTTTGGAGGAATTTGGATTATGTTGTGTAATATTTCAAGACAAATGGATAACAATACTTCTAACTATGGAAAAAGGTAATTGAATTACAATATTTTGAATTAAAAATTATCTACCTTGAATATTTTATATTTTTAATAATATATTTATTCCTTCAAATAATCACACATCATAAATATATTGTTATTTTCATTCTCTGTATCCATTTCCCTTTCCAGTGATGTATAACATATGCCACATTTATCTAAATTATTGTGTGAGGTAGTCAAATGAAAAAGGTATATGGTGAATTTTTTGAAACAGGAAAATTAATCTGGTCCAGACCTAAAAATAACATGTTTCCTGTTCTGGTCCTGAAAGAGTTAACCATGAGCAGGGTGGGCTCAACACTCTGAGAAGGAAAACTATGCCAAACCAAAACAAATCATGTCAGTCATGGCGCAGGTTTAGGGAAAAAAATCTGAACACACAAACAACTATTGACCAGCCCATCTTGTGTCATGATGTTGCTCTTGTCACCCCCAACTCTCTCAATCATGAAACAAGCTCGCATAATCAAACAATTTGAACACTGAAGAAGAAAAAGTAGTTTAATACTTTAGAAAGAAGAATGTCAGTAGTGCAACAACAAAAAATCAGACGGTAATGCCACAGTGTTTATCAGTGCTATCAGTACTAGCCAAAAAAAAAAAAACATCTTGCACGGAACAATGAATGAACAAAGAAACCTAGGAAACATGAATAAAAATGGGAAAACATTATCAAGGAAAGGATAGATCTTGACTTCATCATCAACTCACAATGATCAGCTGGAAAGAGAGAGAAATGGAGCAAGATAATCGCAACCATCAATGCAGCTCATTGACCCTGAGGGTGATGGTAGTAAAAGAACTTGATTATAATCAAGTCAATCAGAAGACCACAAGCCCTAAATCTGGATGCCTTTCATAATATGAATAGCTGGGAACAAGTTATTATACACCTCAGAACAGAGCACAATCGACTCCACAGTCACAAGTATACAAAATTTAAAATCGGCACCTAAACTACATGTACATGTGGACAGGTGCCCCAGACTGCTGAACACATACTTCAAGATTGTACTGAATATAGCAGACTGAGGAAAATCCATTGGCCCTTAGATACAACACTACAGGCAAAACTATATGGGCCACTGCAAGAATTACACAAGACAGTAAAATGTATACAGGAAACGACATTGCAGATATAGACAATACTTCAGGCGAATGAAATAAAGAACTTGATATTGGTAAACACTATTTTTGCTTTACATTCACCACAAGCAATCCCAGTTTTGTTATAGCCCACCTACACTATTAACTGCAAGAGTTAAAAATCTACAGGAAATGGCTGATACTGAATAAACAAGGAAATAAAAATAAAAGACAAAACAAGCAACACCACAGACGTAATGAACACAAATTATTCAGAAAATACAATGCCAATAAATAGGAAAAAAAATCTCAAAATAATCTCATTGATCAACATAGCCTGAGCAAACAAATAATTTGAAGGTGGAAAAAGTGCAGCTTGGGGAAACAGAACTAGGTTGCAGAAAAAATATTTTACAAATAGAAATAATCAATATGCAGTGAGATTCTACAACTGAGAAAGATAGTTATCCAATTTTACACTGAGTCAATACTGTTATACTGAAGTGAACCATGGACTACATTATACATAATAATGTCAATGCTGGCCAGCATATTCTAAATAGGAGAGAGAAAAAATTTTAATGGAAGTTATTTTACAACAAAGTCTAGCATACAGAGGATTAACAGTATCGAAAACAAGGAAGCAGTGTCTGTTTAATGAACATGTTTAAAAAAAGATCAATGAAACCTCATTGTGGCATAACAAGAGAAACAAATGGATCATAAAGCAGAGAATTAATATAAGTAATAGTCAAAAGATACCTATTAAACTAAATTTAGAAAAAAGTGGTAATAGATCCTAGAATAGTATTGATAATCCCTGGTCATAGTGGCTACCTATGCCATTAGTAATGACTACCTATGCCATTACTAATGGCTAAAAAAAATAGTCAGGTGCCAATATATAAAGCTACATATTTTACCTGTCAAAGTGACATTTCCATGCAAGAACCTGCCTTGGTAGATAAGCCTAAGTATATTGGTGGCAGGCATTGATTCTTCAGACCACTCTGTTGAAGAAATAAATATTGCATAGGAGGTTTATAGTTCGTGGCAGCTTCATATGACATATTTAAACAGAGAGGTCTTTATAAAAACATGGATGGCAAGAATATAGAATTATGGTGAGGGGAAGAATATAGGAATACATCGTGGGGAAGAATATTGGAATACAGTGATGGAAAGAAATTTAAAAATACAGCGAGGGAAAGAAATTAAAAAATACAGCGATGGAAAGAAATTAAAATATACAGTGAGGGAATAAAATTAAAATTGCAATGAGGAAAAAGAATTGGGAATGTAGTGAGGGAAACAGTATAGAAATACAGTGAGGGAAGAGAATAAAGGAATGCAGTGAGGGTAAGAATATGACTAAACCACAGAGAAGAAAAAAGAAAACAATAAAGCGGCAAATATAGGGAAGCAATGAGAAGAAGAATACTAGAAAACATGATAGAACAATGCTGAAAGAAGTGAAAGGAAATGTATAGAAAATGATCTCATGGATAGTATATGGAAAATGTCATAGATATCAAGTTGGCGATAACAAAAGATGGCAATGAAATATATTGTTTTCTTGATTTAATGTAAAATCTATACTATTCATGTATGTACCACATAATCAACACAAGACCATAAAGAACCATGATTATTACACATGATACAAAAACGCTGGTTGCTACAGGGGAAAATAAAGTTTACAACCATCGGCAAATCTCAGGTCATTTCCCAGTGCTCAAAGATGAGATAGATTTTGTGCTCCAATGATCTCATGCCCTATTTTGCAGAAGACTCACTTTATTGCTGGCTCAATAGAACTGAATCTGGTACTAGACAAGAGGCCTAACAGTTAGCACAATGGTTATCAAGAGTATTGCTGATCTGGTAAACAATGAACGTTATTTTTAGTGCTACGCTACAAAGTGGATGCTTGAAAAATAAACACAAACAGGCAGACAGCAAAAATCTCTCCTGTAACATGTGGGTTAGGCAGATGTATAGAAAATATCTTAGAAAAGGAAAAGCCAGTTATCAGAGCAGTTTTACACAAACTAGGAAAGAAATTAGAAGACTAAAAATGGTAAGGACACACAACTGAAAATGCTTGCTCTTCAAAACCTCTACCTTAGTTTTATGCAGTCGTGACATCAAATATAGAATTCCCTCCAGCAAAGACTGACCAGAATGTTTGTCTAGTCAGCCACTGCCAGAAAAATTACACCATGACTATATATTTTATATTATGATGCACTTAATTCACAACATTTAATCTGTCATGTTGACATTAAATGGCTATATTTGTTTATAATATTTGTTTATACAAACACAATTTGATAATCTCATTTCTCACCCCAGGTCAGTCAACCCCACTTCTCTAGCGTCTTACTCCACCAACTATGGAACCTTGAACTCCAGCATGGCTTTAGACATGTACATCTTGTCTTCTATAGCTACTTGCATCTCATATTCCACCTTGACAAATGCCAGAAATACCTCCATTCCCAACTCCAGCACCTCACCACGCACTTTTCAGTGGCTCCCAGCCTTATCTGTCATACTATCTACTACTGTCATACTATCTACTACTGTCATACTATCTACTACTGTCATACTATCTACTACTGTCATACTATCTACTACTGTCATACTATCTACTACTGTCATACTATCTACTACTGTCATACTATCTACTACTGTCATACTATCTCCCACTTCAACCGATTACTCTACAGCCTTTTGTCCTCTCATCACCAATGTAAATTCTCAAACCTCAGCCTCCGTCCTCACCCCCGACTGCATATGACTCCTTGTCGCATATTCCCTCCGATTTGCCTCTTTCCAAAAATGAATGCTCTCTTCTCAGCAAGAGTCTTAAATTTGTCCATCTTTGCTCCTCGAGCGACTCACTATCACTCTGACATGACATACATGAATACTACAGACATATATGACACAAGGTTCATTTCTATCTTCATATGAACTCTTCTTTTCAACCTTCTCCTGATGGCAAATTCACCAGTTTCTCCTCTTGCAAATCTGACTGTACTCCTTCAGCAGGCCAATCACAGGCTCTAGGACCTGTTTATTAGTGCCTCCTCCCAGGACACTACAGCGCTCCACCTCCCTGGACTTCGACAATCGAATCTCAGCTCTGAGAAATACCAGGCCCTCCAGGATCTTCACCAACGTGATGACATTGTCATCAAGCCTGTCGACAAAGATAGCTTGGTAGTTGTATGGAGGAAAGACCTCAATATTTGTGAAGGAGATAGACATTTATCTGACCACACATTCTACCTTCACACCTCCAACAATGTCACTGTCTCAAATAATGTCTTGGTATGGCGGAGGATTCTTAAGTACATTCAGGAAGGACAACTCTCTGCTAGCTTGTACCGTATGATCTTCCCTGATCATGGCTTGGGCAGACCCTCTTTCTACATGCTGCCTAAAAAAACACATCCCTATGTGTTCTATCTTAACATGTTGAGGCCTCAGTGGAGTTCTCAAACAAGCAACCCCCATCTCAAAATGTTGAACTTTTCACTGTGAGCTCACTGACACCACACATGACAGCAACGTAATTTGTTACGAGCTCTCAATACTTCAACATTAGTCTATGAACTCTCAGTACTTCAATATTAGTCAATGAACTCTCAGTACTTCAACATTAGTCTATGAACTCTCAGTACTTCAATATTAGTCTATGAACTCTCAGTACTTCAACATTAGTCTATGAACTCTCAGTACTTCAACATTAGTCTATGAACTCTCAGTACTTCAACATTAGTCTATGAACTCTCAGTACTTCAATATTAGTCTATGACCTCTCAGTACTTCAATATTAGTCTATGAACTCAGGTACTATTGTAGAACAGCTTCATCATCTGTATCGTTAAGAAACAAAAACACCCCCCCCCCCTTTATCCCCCAACTAAGAATTTCCTTCACTACTCTGCATCAGACTAAACTCTCACCACACTCTGCCACTGGCAAACACCCCCCCCCCCTCCAATTACACCATTTAACATGATCATCTCAAATAAATCCCATGCTAATGTCATTTAAGAATATTTAACACATCTTTCGCCCAGTGTCCTATTAATATTAAAGATTCAATCTCTCTGATTTTGTTGGAACTTCATGCATTATTTACAATCAATCCCTTCTTATACTTCTCCTTGTTAGAACATTCAGAGTAATGCTCAAAAAGCAATGTTTTCTCCATTATTCAATAATACTTTTTGTAAATAATGCAGCCTGGCTTCTCTTAAAAGACAACTAGTGGAAAAAGGGAAGAAAATAATGATGAAAAAAGAAATTGCACAAAATGTCAAATCTGTCTTGTGACACTTAAGGTGGGTCACTCAGGATTTTACACAGGAATTTATCAATATTCCATTTGGATAGCTCACGATTTTCATGGAGTGGGCGTTGAGGGTAGAGCATTCACAACAGCGTGGAAAGTTGATGTAGTGTTGGATGAAGGAGAGAAAGATGGAGGAAGAAAGCTGGAAATAATTAGTGGGTGTGTGAAGATGTGCAGTGATGGAAGATATGGAGACACTATAAATTGGAATGAGAAAGCAAAGTGAAACTGAAGTGGTGACAGAACAAAAAAATATGAAAACAATAACAAGAATGTGATGGAAAGTTTCAGGATGGTGGGAGGGGTATTTGGTGGATGGGTTGACAGGCCATTGTGGCAATGATGTGGCAATTTTCTGTTCTGGTTTCTTGTCTAATGTCCATGTTTTAGCACCATAGGAATGTTGAGAACAAATAATATTTTGCTATTCTTAGTTTTAGCCTTGGCATTATTTGTTTTGATGTTAGTATATTTTTCATGGTATTAAAATTACTTTTGGTCATTCCTATTATTTTGTCTATTTCAGTTTTACATTTTACATCACTGGTTATATTATGGCCAAGATAGTTGTAATTCTGAACCATCTCCAGATTCTATTCCTTCAATTTTGATATCCACTTGTAGGTTTTCTGTATTATCTTTGTTGAAGATAATAGTGTTAGTCTTTTTGAAATTCATACCTAATCCATATTTTTTTGCTTGTCATGTTTTTTTCTTTAAGTAATTGTTGTAGATCTTTAGGATTTTCTGCTAGTAGTACAGTATCATCAGTATATCTTAGGTTATTGATTATCTTTCCATTAATGTTTTGGCCTAGCATCTCTGTGATGTTTTTAAAGATTTGCTCAGTGTATAGATTGGACAAGCTTGGTGATAAGATACACCCCTGTCTTACTCCTCTTTTTATATCAATGGGTGTAGAGTTCTCTTTGTTTTTATTACTGCTGTTTACTCCCAGTATAAATTACATATTAGTCATATGTTTGTGTAATCTAGATGTATATCTTTAGGCAGTCTATAAGTTAGTTATGGTGTATTCTATCAAAAGCTCTGGTGTAGTCTATGAAGCAGGCATATATTGGTTTGTTTACTTATGTGTAACTTTCTACTAATGTCCCCATGCAGAATATGGCTTCTTCTGTCCCACTGTTTTTCCTAAATCTAAATTGTTGCTCATCTAATCCAATATTCATTTTATTCTGAATCCTTCCTTGTATAACTATTAGCAATATTTTTGGTACATGGCTCATTGGCTTATTGTTTTAAAATCATTGCATTCAACTGCATCATTCTTTTAAGGCAATGCCTAAAAAGTTGATGTTTTTAGTTCATTTGGTATGTATCCTGTACGGTATATGTTGTAGCATAAACCTGTGATACATGTCGTTGCATAAATCTGCGATAACTTCAATGCTAAAATCTTCTAGTCCCCTTATCATCTCTGTATGTTGTCAGGTCCTGCAGCTTTTCCCTTTTTCATTGTTTGTATAGCTTTTTCCACTTCAGATTTTAAGATCTTATAGCCTGACATACATTTTATAATTGGTTTCTTTTCCCTTTCATCATAAAATAACTCTGTTAAATATTCCTGCCATCTATTGATTATACCTTAGTTGTCTGTTAGTATTTTACCTTTTTTGTTTGCAATACATCCACTTTCTGTGGCTTTTTTATTTTTACCTAGTTATTCTCTTTATTTCTATCCTCTTAAATCTTGTTTATTTTCCATAGCTTCGATTTCTAGACATATTTGGTTGAGCCAGTCTTCTTTCGCCTTTCAGCACATTTTACGTATTTCATTATCTATTTTGTTGCATTGGGTGGTGTTTTTCACTTGTCTTCTTTCTTCAAATTTTTCCAAGATGGTGTCAGTTATTCATTTTTTATTTTTGTTCTTTCCTTTTGGGGTAATATGTCACAATTTTCTAATATGCTTTTCTTTATGAATTGCTATAAAGAACTTTTTCATCTGGATTTGCCCTTATGTCCTGCTGAGTCCCTTCTTCTAGAAACTTCTGATATGTGTTCTTTACTTGAATTGTATAAGTATCTTTAACATATTTTTGATTTAAAGCTATTATGTCTAGTAGTATTGTTGATGAATTAGTCTTTTGTTTCTTTCTCTTTAGTTTGACTTTCATTTTAATCATTACAGGATTGTGATCTGAGTTAATATCTGCTCCTGGATAGGTTTTGGCTTTCTTTACAGTGTTATGGAACCTATATTTTATCATTATGTAGTCTATTTGAATCCTCTTCTTATCTCCAGGGCTTTTCCATGCGTATAGTTTCCTATTCTCTTGTTAAAAGTAGGTGTTACATATTATCAGCCAGTTTTCTTCACAAAATGTATTAATCTTTCTCCCCTTTCATTTCTTTTTCCTAATCCCTGATTCTTGCAACAAGAAAAGTCTCAGTCTGAATAGTAAGAAAACAGAAGTAATGGTTATATCGAAGAAAACAATCACCACCATCATGCAGCATAAAAATAAATGAGACAAATCTGAAACAAGTGCAACGTTTCAAATACTTGGGCACAATAATAACATCAGATGGGAGATGCACCACAGAAATAAAAAGCAGAATAGCTCAGGCCAAAATAGCATTTAAGAAGGTTAAAAATATCTTATGCAACAAATCTATGTCAATAAAAATGAGAAAGAGAGTTCATCGGTGCTATATAGAACCAATTCTGACCTATGGAAGCAAATCATGGACAGTGGACAAACAAATGAAAAGACGATTGGAGGCCACAGAAATGGGATTTCTCAGAAGAATGTTGAAAGTTCCTTGGACAGCTAAAAAGACCAATGAGGAAGTTCTCAAAGAGGCCAACACAAAAAGGGAGCTCCTAAAAAACATCAGAAAGAAGCAATCAACATTTTTCGGGCACATCATGAGAAGAGGAAAGTTGGAATACTTGGTTACAGCTGGCAAAATAAAAGGAAAGAGAGATCGTGGGCGACAAAGAGAAAATACTGGATAGCTTGGTGTCATGGCATGGAAAACAGTCAACAACAGAACTGATACGATGCACTGTAGATAGAAGATTGTGGAGGGACATGATCGCCTACGCCAATTTCCTATAATGGTCTTTTATCTACCTTTTCCTACTTTAGCATTCATATCACCCATTATAATCAAGATGTCAGAATATTTCACTTGCTTCATAACTTTATTTAGATCTTTATAGTATGCCTCTATTTGATTTTGTTCATCTGTATAGTCTTGAATAGGTGCGTATGTATAATTGCTATGTCGAAAGGTTTTGCTTTCATTTTGAGTAGTATAATCCTATCATGTATGTCCAGTGAGAACTTATATATTTTTGTAGCTCTCTTTTTATTAATATTGCTACACCTCTTTGATGTTCTGTTGTGTTGCCTGAATATATAAATGTATATTTTTCGTCCTGTATGGGTTCTAATTTTATATTCAGCAATATTTTTAAATAATAAATTACAGATTTAGGTGATTACAGACAAGTAAGTACGAGTGATACGTGCATAATGAAAATATTAACAAAGAAAATGATTGCAGGTAATAATCATGTTAGTTTAGTAGTGGTTTTTTTTTTTAAACAAAAGATGTATTTAAAGTAAATTACAAAAGGCAACTTACAAATGTGGAAAGTAGTGATGATGGGACAAAAAAGTGGATTTCTGTTCAGTCCAAACAAGCAATGCAGCAAGTGTGTACTTACTTTGTGTAAAAACAAAATGTATGTACATATGCTTGATACTAGAGCGTTATTTATGACTTTGACACTTGATCAATTTGGTGGGTTTAAATTTCAGAAAAATGGGGGGCTGTGTAGTCTAGAGGTGCAATATTGGTCTCTAGACAGAAAGGACTAGTTTTTAAAGCCCAAGGGAGGAAAAAATAATTAGTGCTTTCTTCATGGCACCACACTCCCATGATCTCTGGGTAGTGAGATCCGCTGTCTAGCTAGTTATTTTTAATATTGAAGTCTTTTAATATGTCATCATAGCTCTTTTTCATTATCCAAGGTATCTAAGAATTTTTCTTTCTTGCTGTTTCAGAGATTGTTCATTATTCACAACCATATGTTGTTATCAAGAAAATACATGCCCTCAGTAATTTTAATTTTATAGCCTTGTGGGTATTATACCACATGCTCTTCATGGTGTTTAGTTTTTGTGTTGCTATGGCTAACCTTCTTCTGATCTCTTTCCGGCAGTCTCCATTGTTAGTCACTACAGATCCCAGATATACATAGTTTGTTACACCTTCAAGTTCTCCACTATTAATGATGATGTTGGGTTGGCTTTTTTCTTCTTCAGCGATCAACATTGCCTACATATCTAAACCAACAAAGGTCATAAGAAGAACAGGGCAGTTGAGATCTCTGTTCCCCGTAGCTTGTAGTGGATGCAGGCTTGCTTTTGCAAGACAAACTTTAATTCTCTGGCTTTTGAGGCTGCTGTAGTACATGCTGGGTGCAAGCTGCTTGGATGTTTTATGGTTGTAGACATATTTATGTGATTTTTAAATTCACTACAGGGTATGCATGGTTATACTATCTAGCAGATTCCAACCTATTCCCTCTTCTGCTGATGTCATAAACTGTACTTCCACACTTATTTCTCAATTATATCTATCTAGAAGTCTTCCTCTGGACTCGTGAGTCTAGGGATCTAAACCAGCCTCAGCTGGAGGGAATTTTTCTATTAAAATTGTGGAGTTTTGGCTCTACCCTTCAAAAGTCTACGGATGGGGAGGTCTGATTGTTAGCTATTTCAAATCAAGAAGAAAAACAGGGTGTCGCATGTGAACCTTTGGCAGTTAAAAACCGAATAGGCAATGTCAAATATGGCCACTTCCTGGGCAAAAATGTTAGGGTATCAAATTGCACCCAAATATTTAGAAGGTCTTTGCTGATGCTACAGAGTTTATGTATCTCAACTGAAACCTTCTTTAGTACTTTCATCAGTATGAGTCAACAATGATGTAAGCTGGTGGAAGGGATCTGAGCACCATGAAGCTGCTTGGTTCACAATGAAGACCTGTGGATTAAACTATTTACTTAAAGAAGCAACTACATCTAGGCAGAATTGCTCACACAGAATAATAAACATATATGACATTAACAAACAGTGTTATAGAAATATATACATATTATGTCTGGTTGCTGCGCAACAAACAAACCACACTGAACAATAAATTAGAAGGGAAAAAAAAGTTAAAAGTTTCATCTGCAATTTCAGGAGAAAGTCAAATAAATCTGCTTGTTTGAATGTCAAACGTAAAACTATTGATCCAGTAAATTTGCAGGGATTCACTGGTACACACACTAATGTGATCCTCCTGCAGAAAATCAATAAGTTACTAGACTAGCAAAGTTAATACAAACAACTCATATTAACAAATTTACAAACTGTGCAATGGTAGAAAAACTTACCTTCTGGCCAGTGTGTGTAGACATGCTCAGCAATGTCTGCAGCAGAATCTGAAGGTGAAAACAGAAACTCGTGTGTCTTCCCACTGACCAGAATTAGCTTCAAGTTTATCTGAGAAAGATACAGACAGAAGTTAAATAATTGTAACAAATTAATTCACATTACATTTGCTAAATTTAGTCACACTAGTAATATAAGTGTTTTCATCATATTAACAGCTGCTACTAGACTGAATAGGACAACAGACAAGGATATCACTGGAGTCTCTAGAAATGTTGTTTTACAGAAGAAAGTTGAGAATACCATGGAAAGCTAAG
Organism: Megaustenia siamemsis; assembly: GCA_032433765.1. Lineage (NCBI taxonomy): Eukaryota > Metazoa > Mollusca > Gastropoda > Stylommatophora > Ariophantidae > Megaustenia > Megaustenia siamemsis. Next base: position 57,592,544 of record JAVIAB010000001.1, read on the forward strand.
AAGAGTAATGAAAACGTTCAGAGAGAGGCCAAAGCAAAAAGAGAGCTAATTTCTAATATTAGGAAGAAACAATCATCATTTTTTGGTTATGTAGTAAGAAGAGAACAGCTTGAATATATTGTAACAACTGGGAAAATTGAAGGATGAAGAGATAGAGGGAAGCAAAGAGAAAAGATACCAGACAGCTTAAAAGAATGGCTTGGAAGAAAATCAACAAAAGAAATGATAAATAGCTGTTGAGATCGAAAGTTGTGGAGAGACATGATCACCTACACCAGCAGGCCCGGTAATTGATGATGATGACTAGATTGAATGGACAGTGATAGCAGAATCAATAGCTTCTTGGGCTCCAAACCAGAAGATTGCAAGTTTGAATCTCAGAAAAGGCACAAGGTTTTTTTTTTTTAAAATAGAACTGGGCAAAAAAAATTAAGACCTGAACACCTATCAGTGACCGCATTGGACAAGTGGCCTTTATTCTCTGGTTTCAAAAGGCCCCCCCCCCCCCCACATGGGAAAATCTCATAAAGATAGTTTATAACAGCAGCCTAGCATGTTCTACAATTTTAAAACACCATATACAATATTCTGGTAACATGACTACAGATACACTATCTCCCTCTCATATTAAAAAATACCATATTTCATGAGACAGCAGGAAGTCTTAACAGACAGTTAACAAGTTAATTTGTTTTAAAGTCACGCCATAATGAATGCCAGTCTTCATAGTGCAGGAGTATCAGAAATTGTGTTTCTATTATTGAAACTTTATGCACAATCAATAACATTTATAAACTAAATTTAACAGTACAATTTCAAATTTACAACCAAAGAAACATGATTTAATCTCCAAGAAAGTTCTAACTAAAATTACCTGGTATAATTGGTCAATTTATCCAACTATTATTCAACTTTTGCTGATAACAACATTATCAGTATCAATAAAACTAATGCATTGCTACACGCTTGTGTTTAAAACGTTATCGCAAGTTATGCATAAAGGCATAAAACACTGTAAACAACAATCTGATTATGCAGACACAGTGCAGTAGGGTAAAATAGTTTCATTCTTGTTACTCAAAAGCTGCCAATAATTTTGACAAGTTGGTTATTAATTTCAATGTCATGGTTTCAGTGATGCCCTATTATGAACTATCTATAACTAAAAAATAATTCTCTCTGTAGACACATGAGGCTAACTCTCAAAATGTACTTTAAATGTTAACAACAGCTCAATTAATTTTGATGCTGAGATTCAGCATATAAAATAAATCCATTTTCACTTTATAATCTATTCTACTCTACCCATAGAACCAGTTTCATTGCAGTCAGGAATTCCACATATCCACCCCACCACTTGTCACGTCATTTCCTAAAATGCATTTGTAAATTCCATTGACAAGGTCGCCTTGTGCACATCTTACTTGATGCACAGGTGATGACTCCAAATCTCCTTAGTTGACTCTTACGACATGCATGGCTGGCAACAGTGACTCTCTTCTTTTCTCCTCTCACCTTGGGGGCCCCAGTAGCCACTTTACAATCACTTTTTGAAACTCAAAAGAGACATTTTTTATAATGTCACAATTCTTGAAAAAGTATGTAGTTTCACCATATACAGTATGGATTCACACAATAAGAAGAAAGCAAGGTCATTGTCTGCAGTTCTAGCTATACAAACTTAAAGTGTGTGTGCTGATTTCTTGTGTTCATATTTTGGTGCTTACACTATCATACAAATAAAGTAAGAAAAGGTTTCCTCCATGTCTTGATAGCTGTATGGGCAATACAGTATTAGCAACCATCTGATTGTGGTAACTTTGACTGTCCCTTTACAGTGGCACAGTTTGATTGTTATGTTGAGTCTTTAGGCCAATGTATCCTTAGCTGGTCAAGTATGGGACAATCTTGTAGTATGTGTTCCAAAGTTTGATAATTTACACCACCCACATATGCAAAGTGATGTACCTGACAGCTAAAGTTCAAGCACACATTTTGTTTGCTTTGCTATGAGACTTGTTATGTCTGAAGATAATAGTTTGATCTAGTTTATCAAGTCATAATTGGGATGATTCTCTTCCTCTGTATGGGTTGAGTTCTAAATGAGATAAAGATCATGTAGCAAAACATCAGAATCCCAAGATTGGTGCAAGTCTTTAGTCATTTACAGAAACATTCAAACTGGGTTAATGGGAAAAATGATACATAGTATGAGCAAAAGAAAAACAAATTTCTTGATTTCCAAAAGATATCATAATCATGCGCCATACCAGTTGGCGTAGGCGATCATGTCCTTCCACAATCTTCTATCTACAATGCATCGTATCAATTCTGTTGTTGACTGCTTTCCATGCCATGACACCAAGCTATCTAGTATTTTCTCTCTTTGTCGTCCGGGATCTCTCTTTCCTTTTATTTTGCCAGCTGTAACCAAGTATTCCAACTTTCCTCTTCTCATGATGTGCCCGAAAAATGTTGATTCTTTCTGATGTTTTTTAGGAGCTGCCTTTTTATGTTGGCATCTCTGAGAACTTCCTCATTGGTCTTTTTAGCTGTCCAGGGAAACTTTCAACATTCTTCTGAGAAATCCCATCTCTGTGGCCTCTAATCGTCTTTTCATTTGTTTGTCTACTGTCCATGATTCGCATCCATAAGTCCTATATAGCACCGATGAACTCTCTCATTTCTATTGACACAGATTTGTTGCATAAGATATTTTTCATTTTCTGAAATGCTATTTTAGCCTGAGCTATTCTGCTTTTTATTTCTGTGGTGCATCTAAAAGATATAGGATGCAATTTTACTGGAATATTCTTATATAAAAGTGTATAGAGTTGCATCAATTCATGTTGTACTGGTTGGTATCACATACACTTAATGTGTGCCAAACCCATTTCTTGGTAAACATCAATGTGATTTTCTAACTCAGACTAGATTCTGTAGCATATACAGCATGATGGTGTATAGCTTCAGTGACACATTCCTGCAGATCATTCAGGGTTGCTGGTAGTCTAACTACATGCACAGATCATCCAGTGTTGCTGGTAGTCTAACTACATGCACAGATCATCCAGTGTTGCTGGTAGTCTAACTACATGCACAGATCATCCAGTGTTGCTGGTAGTCTAACTACATGCACAGATCATCCAGTGTTGCTGGTAGTCTAGTTACATATACAGATCATTCAGGGTTGCCTGTAGTCTAGTTACATATACAAATAATTCAGGGTTGCTGGTAGTCTAGTTACATATACAAATAATTCAGGGTTGCTGGTAGTCTAGTTACATATACAAATAATTCAGGGTTGCTAGTAGTCTAGTCACATATACAGATCATTCAGGGTTGCTAGTAGTCTAGTTACATATACAGATCATTCAGGGTTGCTAGTAGTCTAGTTACATATACAAATAATTCAGGGTTGCTGGTAGTCTAGTTACATATACAGATCATTCAGGGTTGCTGGTAGTCTAGTTACATATACAAATAATTCAGGGTTGCCTGTAGTCTAGTTACATATACAGATCATTCAGGGTTGCTGGTAGTCTAGTTACATATACAAATAATTCAGGGTTGCCTGTAGTCTAGTTACATATACAGATCATTCAGAGTTGCTAGTAGTCTAACTACATATACAGATCATAAAGGGTCTCCAGTAATTGGTTATAGAACTAAAGATACAAACATAACATGTAGCTAAAAATAGTACTGTAACATTATAATTTGTTATGGCAATTCATTGTCTCACATACTGGTAATCAGCAAAATAACAAAAGGCAAAACTGTCCAAAGAGTCAAAATATTGAATATACAGAAGTTTTATATAATGGCAAGATAGCCAGCAAGTAAAGTAAAAGTAAAATACCCCTGTCATGTCTAGTGGCGTATAGGGAATATGGTGTTAGTGACCATAAATTTTACAGACCGTCAGCACATGATTTTTGGGGTAATGTGGTTGGTATTATGCCTGTGCCGCTTAATTTTCCCAGAAAAAAAATCTGTTCACACGTTTAAGGCTGGGTGAACCCAGAAGCAGTCGGTTGGGATCGAACCCTACCCCATGTCCTTTGTAGTCCAGTTCACTAACCACTGAGCTATCGCGGCTGCCTGAGATAGCTAGCAAGGGAACATGCTAAATTACACTAGGAATAGACATTTGTGCAGCATCATGATTATCTATAACAGTAGGTATGACACATTAAGAAAAATGTACAATATAATCCCTTTAGGTGTGGTACAAAAACATATATTAAAGAATTTGTCTAAATTAAGGTTGAAGATTTTCACACAGAAGTTATTATACGACTAAGAGCTGTGAACAACTAATCAATAAGAAATCCTTTGTAATTAACTCGCTAGTTAAAATTATTAATCATCTAGCCCAGCTCTCTTTGTTCATGTCATTCTTGAGTTATTTGACACTAAAACTGACAAGTTAAAAAACATGTCTACTTTATTTGTGACTTTACAACTAGCAAGTCTAAAAAAATATGTCAATTTTATTAATGACTTTAGAACTGGCAAGTTTAAAAAAAATGTCCCTTTTGTCAGTGATATATATAACATAATATGATAATTCTAAAAAAAAAACATTTTTTTCCCTAATTTTATTAGTTCACATTAAGTCTTAAAAAAATATGTCCATTCTATTAATTCACATTCTAGTTAACAAGTCTAAAAAAATATATGCCCATATTTTATTTAGATATAAATGAATCTGTCAATACTCATGTTTGCTAAGCCCATTTAATGAATACTTGGACTTCCAGGAAAATGAGATTGAAGGCTATCTAATGCAGGTCTGATATTTGATTGCTTTGCTAATAGCAAGGGAGGAAGGGGTAACCATGTCACCAGGATTGAAAAATGGGCTGTTAAAAGAATCAGAATGGATGCAGTGTTTCACAAGGTGTGTAGCAAAAGGTTGCCTTGTGCTTTCTGGCCTGAACATAACTGCTAGGTCTGGATCAAGTTTGTTGGGTATAGTTTGATACACATGGTGATTGGGGAGGGGAGAAAGGAAAGAAAAATCAAGACAGGAAGGAAGATGCCAAACTAGAACTGCTGATATATATATATATATATATATATATATATATATATATATATGGGGAAGGGGAGGGGGGGGGGGGGGCACCACACAAAAAGATAAACAGGATTTCAATAAAACAACTTTTAAAAAAGCTGAAATAGCAGAAAAAAGAGAAACTACAAAATCCTGCACCACATCATTAAACAAATGTTCACCCTCTGCAAACATCCCCATCAAAGGCAAAACTGGCAGATTATTGCTAACTTACGAAGACCAGAATCAGAGTTGGGCATAACATTGTAAAGAAATATTAAATAGCAAATATTAAATGCTCATAGTATAGGTAAAGAAGACATTGTGTCTACATAGATACATCAAGTGAGAAATTCACACTTGAAGAAACTAAACAGTCTATTAAAAAGAAAAAGAAACTAAAGAACAAAGCAGCTAGTGAAGATGAAATTACGGGTAAAATGCTAAAACTAAAAAATCAACAGATGGTGATGGTATAAATCTATAAGAAATGCTAATGCCATTTCATAAAGTCTGGCAAAATAAAGCTACTCCACAACAATGGAAAAATACCAGTGGACAGAGAGATGGGACAATGATGATGGTGCTGGATAGGAGACACACTGCGGAAACCAACTGAGAGTATTACACGAGATGTCTTTTTTTAAAAAATCATCAGGGGAGGAGACCAAAATTTACTTATAACAGACAGGTGGAGGCAGAGATAAAGAGGAGGGGGAAGACACAGAACAATCTTAAAAGAATGGAAAGAACTTGAAAAGTGTTTGTTGAAGTTCCCACAGGGAGCTGAAAGGAAGATGAAGACAGGAACGGCAAGACAGAGTTATTGTAAAACTTCCCTCTCAGATTGTAACTGTTGGTGTGAATTACTTTATTACCAGTTTCCAGGAAAGCAAGACAAAATAGATTGATTCCATCTCTTTCCGTGGCACAGAGTTCAAGGGATTTTTTTTTTAAAATTATAGAATTTATTGACATAAAACCCAATAAAGAACTACAAAAACGTATCCACTTTACCTACCTGTCATGAGAAGGAAATAAAACAATTAAAACTAAGACCAGTATTCATTGGCATTGAATGCCTTTAATGAACTTAAAAGCATATGGAGAGAGAATAAAATTACATATCTAACATATGAAACTCAGAGTGTTCAGCTCTTGTAGATATCAGAACCAACATATAGATGTGAGAGAGCGCCAACATATATATGGATGTGAGAGGTGACAAGTTATTCCACTTCTAGAAAAGAGACTAATTGTGTTTGAAAATTAATGCTCCAAAGACTTAAACACAAGCTAGAGAAACTTTACACCAGAAGAAACCATAAAAGAAACTAACGAAGAATACTTGGTTACAAGAATACATGGCGTATTATTTATGCTCTATGGTGCCATCTTTGACCCGAGAGGAACTAGAGGCAAAGGCATATATCTGCAACAAGGCTGAAGATTGTCAGCAATTAATAGCAGGTGGTTTGTGCCAGGATCGGTAAACCAAACCTATCCAGATCCTACTCCATCTCTTTGCGATGTTCCTTGAAACAGACTAACCAGCCGAGTCTGGCCAAATGAGTAAAGATCAACTCAAAAACACTGTGCTCTGATGCATTAGATCAAAAGGCGGAACCATTGCAGTTCTACTGCCAACCAACAGGTTCATCAGGAGAATGGCAAAAATAGAATAAGGTAACTATATATATTGATATATATGTAATTTCTTCTTTATTTAAACATACATTGGAAGGTTAGAAAAAGAAAAAGGAGGAGAAAGAGAGAATTGTGTATATGAAAAGATAGACTCATGTTGATGTTTGAATCTACTAAACTGAAGCATTTGGAGGCGAGGCCAGCACATTTTTTAAATTGTGGAAATGCCTTCTTTATTTTTACAAGTTAATCATTTTGTTTTACAGCTGAATCATCTAGATTACATGTAATGGTAGATGGTACCATCGAGAGTACATCTAAAGGGGAACGAACCATCTAGAGTACATCTAAAGGGGAATGAACCATCTAGAGTACATCTAATGGGAAATGAACCATCTAGAGTACATCTAAAGGGGAATGAACCATCTAGAGTACATCTAAAGGGGAACGAACCATCTAGAGTACATCTAAAGGGGAACGAACCATCTAGAGTACATCTAATGGGAAATGAACCATCTAGAGTACATCTAATGGGAAATGAACCATCTAGAGTACATCTAATGGGAAATGAACCATCTAGAGTACATCTAATGGGAAATGAACCATCTAGAGTACATCTAATGGGAAATGAACCATCTAGAGTACATCTAAAGGGGAATGAACCATCTAGAGTACATCTAATGGGAAATGAACCATCTAGAGTACATCTAAAGGGGAACGAACCATCTAGAGTACATCTAAAGGGGAACGAACCATCTAGAGTACATCTAAAGAGGAACGAACCATCTAGAGTACATCTAAAGGGGAACGAACCATCTAGAGTACATCTAAAGGGGAATGAACCATCTAGAGTACATCTAAAGGGGAATGAACCATCTAGAGTACATCTAATGGAAATGAACCATCTAGAGTACATCTAATGGGGAACGAACCACAACCCTTTCAGTTTTAAAACCAATGTGCTACATCTCCTCATAATTATTAAAACGAGGTATACAAAAATATGACTATAGAGTATTAGGGTTTCTAGTGTTTTAATACTTAACAGACAAAACCACCATAGATATAAGTAGACATAGTGTATGCACAATTCAAACTAATATCAATTTTTCCTTTTACAGCTTAAATGTTCAGTTATACTATTGTTGCCAGGTGTATAATTTCAGCATTATTCACAGTTGCTTACTATTTGAGTACCACCCCATGTGACTACCAGGGCAAACACAGTGAGGTGAGAATGGAGCCACTGATACCTGCCATGCATGCTGTAAGAGGTGGCAAAGAAGGTTTAGAATCATTGTCTCAGTGGAACATGCATGGAAGCAACCTTGTCAATGGAATTTACAGATGCATTTTGGGAAATGTGACAAGTGGCGGAGTTCCTGAAAGGGGAGTTCCTGACTGCAATGAAACTGGTTCCATAGATAGGATACTATTTGGGTAAACTTTTTTGTGTGTTGCTGTTAATATTAAATAATATTATTACTTTTTATTTTCCTATTTCTCTGCATGCATTTCCTCAAATTTGTATTTAATTCCCTCTATAAAGCTATATCCCTTTAATCTTATCTGCAATGACTAAATCTACTTTCCTGTGCTATATAATATGCCTTGGTCACTGTTACTTGCTCTTGTCAAGCTCTAATCAAACAGAAAGCAGACTTTATAATAATGGATTCAGCATTTACAAGTTGGCAAGCTACCAGCAAATATTAGATTTGTTTCTTGGAGCAGCACAGTTTTTAATTCATAGAGAAAACTGACAGGATATGGACAACAAAAGATATGTTTTCCTCAAAAGAAATTGCTAGCTAAGCTGGGCTCTGAAATATAACAGTTATTTAATCATTATTCCATTTAATCTGTAAAATAAACATTTATTTTAAAATATTCCATCAAACACTCTTGCTGCCAATGTCGTTTTCAATATCATTAAAAAATGATTACTTCTTTGCTTCATTTTTATTTTAAACTGATAAGGAAAAATGATACAGGATAGACAAGTATTTATTTATTCATTTCAAACTTCAAAAAATCAATATCGCGTAGCTGGTTCATGGATGCAATGTAAAAAGATATTGACAGTCCGTCAACACAAAGAAATATAATTGAATGTAACAAAATATCATTTTGTATTTAAAAGTATTCTTTTCTGCTGTAAAAAAATATTCTCATTACATTGTGCCTGTTTACAGCAGAGGTGCGATATTTGTACCAATTTATCCAGTTCAGCAGGCAGTTTGACATGAGGAAATTGCAGCTCAATTGCAAACATTATCTAGATACATCCAAGTTACAGGATATTTTGTGGGTGGGGGAGGGTTGCGATGAGATCATTCTTACACTCTAAGAGTAATAACCTCTACAACATGCACCAGAAACTAGCAAATATCATAAAAGCATTATTATTGCTGGATAATCAAATAAAGCACTTACCAACTTATAAAACACTGACAAAATATAAGCAATAATTATTTAATCTTGTTTTTCCTTCCTCTCTATCCCACATTATTCTTCTGCGATCATGGCTCATTGAGACTAGGACTCCGGACTCTCTAAGACAGCAGCTGTCTGTTTAAGTTATTCGGTTGCCTTGTATAGTTCATGGAGGTGGGTGTGAACCACATTGTCCTTCTCAGGTCTGTGTACTGGGTACATGTTTTGTTGTCATGTTATCCAGGGTACAGTGACATTGGCTGGTAGTTCCTATTTTGAGGTTGGTGAACATGCGGTTTCTCATTCTGTTGTGGCCAGAGCATAGTCGAAGTATGACGACTTGATCCCTCCTTGATAGTTGGACATCCCTCTTGTTATACTGTTGTGTCACTGGACACTGCAAGACTTGCTGAGGTGTGGATCTGAGCACCTATGAACATGTTTGAAGTGCAATGATGATGACCCACAAATAACTCAATATCAGTTCTGAATCTCTCTGTAACACAGTCCCAGGTAACATATTTTATAGCATCTCCCTACATGGCTTATATTTTTTCTATGCACTTTTCATGTTAGGTTACCATGTCTCAAAAGTATATTTAAAAAATGGACATGTCAAAGGGAATACCTTATCATGTTAGGTTACCATGTCTCAAAAGCATAAAAAAATGGACATGTCAACGGGGGTAAATTATCATGTTAGGTTACCATGTCTCAAAAGCATTTTTTAAAATGGACATGTCAGCGAGAATACCTTATCATGTTAGATTACCATGTCTCAAAAGCATTTTAAAAAATGGACATGTCAACGGGGGTAAATTATCATGTTAGGTTACCATGTCTCAAAAGCATTAATAAAATGGACATGTCAAAGGGAATACCTTATCATGTTAGGTTACCATGTCTCAAAAGCATTTTTTTAAATGGACATGTCAGCGAGAATACCTTATCATGTTAGATTACCATGTCTCAAAAGCATTTTAAAAAATGGACATGTCAACGGGAATACCTTATCATGTTAGGTTACCATGTCTCAAGAGCATAAACAAAATGGACAAGTCAAAGGGAATACATCACTCTGATTTTAGAAGAGATGTAATATATTTTTTATCTTTCAAAACAATCTTTGTTTTGTCTAGGTTGCTATATAAAGTCTCGAGTTCACATCAGAGAAAAGTGACCCAAAATATTTTAGGCTGGTGACTGTTTTGCAAATTTGGTTATCCCCATCACAATGTCTTCTGAGGTGTACTCTCACATTTACCTTATTGTCATTTGCAACCAATGTTGTTTCATTGTGCCTTATTAAGTTAACTTATTCTAGACTCCAGTAATTCCATTTATATCAGCCAAACAGGGATTTACAAACATTCTACCTCTCATATGAGGAAGTGCACAAAATGTAGAAGAGAAAGGACTCATGAAAAAGGATGCAAAACCCTATGGATCAGTGGGCCTGACTTGTTCATTCTGTGTGTTTGTCAAACATGTGTAGAATTAGAGAAGTTGTTCGACAAAAACAAAGCCTTAAAAAAATACATAATAGCCTCTACTAGACCATCTGACAAGACAAAAAGGGCCATATATATATACCCTTTATACCAACTGTTATTATTGAGTTATATGCGGGTCATCATCATTGCACTCCGAACATGTCCATAGGTGCTCAGATCCCCTCCTCAGCAATTCCCTCAGTGTCCAGCGACTGACGACTCCAGTTCTATGTTGGTTGATAAGTCTTCTTACACGGCCACCAAGTTTCTCATTTCTGGCTGTGCCCATCTTAACTCCCATTTCCATCATCCGAAGAAGCGACGTTGATCTGTGTTTGTCGAAGTCCCGTGCTCTTCCCACATCTCGGAGTGCATTGATGATGTCCGCCCGATCCATCGGTTGCCCGTCCTCAACGACAGCGCAGCTAGCCAACCTGTCCGCTCTCTCATTTCCCCGCACTCCCGCATGTCCAGGGACATAGACAAAGGTGACCTTACGTATTTTGGATTTCTGCAACGACTCTACCCATTGCATGCGTACAAAGCCCGCCTCCACTTTTTTTATCATGCTCATCGAATCACTCAGTATACATGCGTGGATGTAGTCTTGTGACTCTAACCATTTGAATGCCTTGGTCACTGCCATCACCTCCATTGTCATGCTACTCGTGGTCATGGCGTATGCACCACTGTCTTCCTTGGCCATTCTGCCTGCCGAACGTGCTGTAAAGGCCCATGCACTTCTTTCGTGTCGTCTTACAGATCCGTCTGTATAGATGACTGCATCTTTCTCATCGGTGTTATCGCAGATGAGACCGTTGACCTCAGCATTAACCACGACCGGGTTCTGTTCCCTACTTTTCCTGTCGAGTGTGACAATACATGAGAAAGTCCCCTTGAATGTCGTAGGCACCGGTATCCACTCCTCACCAACGCTGAGATTGGTAAGCCCACAGACCTGTTTGATGACATCTTCTGCTCGGCCCACCCATGATTTGCCTCTTTTTAGCCTGGTGCCTTTCTCTGTTTGAGCACGTGGTGCAATGGATGCTCTGTATCTGTACTAATCTTCAGGTATGCTCGTGCTCTCCAGATCTTGATTCTGTCATCCATGGTTGGAAAGTCAAGAAGATACCTCATTGCCACACAGGGAGTGTCCCTCGTACATCCCAGGATAATGCGCATGGCTCATTTTATACCAACTGTGTATGGGTCTTCTTGAAATGCCTATACCATTATTTTTTCTATGAATATGCTAAACAAGATAGTTAAACATGACAAACGTCAAATGTTACTCAAAAGCATTCTACAAAACTACCACTGACCAATACTGCAATGGTGGTTTTCCTGATATAGTTGTTGCATACATTGCATAATGTTGTGATAAATATTATATGTTATCAAGCTGCCTATAAAGTTTCAAATCAAATATATTATTCACCCTTACTTATTCATGCAAGAGCTGCTAAACAAGTAAAGAAATTTAAAAAAAAAAAATATATATATATATATATATATATATAAATCTGGGTGTCCGGTTAGCGCAATCGATAGGCGGTTGGCTTACCACGGCAACAGCCGGGGTTCGTTCCCTGGCGAGGACACCTGGGTTTTACTAATTCCCTAAAAATTAGTGGGAGCCGCGATAGCTCAGTGGTTAGTGAACTGGACTACTACGGACAAGGGGTAGGGTTCGATCCCAACCGACGGCTCCGGGTTCACCCAGCCTTAAATGGGTACCGGATTTTTTCTGGGAAAGTAAAGCAGCACGGGCGTAATACCGACCACATTACCCCAAAAATCATGTGCTGAAGGTCTGTAAAATATAGGGTCACTAACACCATATTTCCCTATACGCCACTTGGCGTGACGGGGGGTACTTTACTTTACTTATATATAAATCTGATGCATTAGAAAACAAATACTTCAGGAAAATACTTCATATACCAAGAAATTATATAAAACGAATGCAAAGGAAGAGAAATGATGAGATGATCATGCATCCAACAATATGATTTATAATCAAGAAAAGGTGAGTATATGTCACTCATTCGATAAGAAAAGACAATAAGGGAATCTCAAAGCAAACCCACAAGAGGGAAAAAGTGGCAGACTATAGATAAACACTAAAAAAAAAAAAAATTTATTTTAAATAATAGTGAGGCGAGAAGCAACAAAAGCTGACATCAGTTCACAGGGGTTGAGAGGCACTCCAAGCACAAAGATGTGTCGTAAGATACAATAAAGGGTCATGATCATTGGACATGGAGGTTTAAAATTTGAGCCATAATTGCTGTCTTTGACAATACTTTATATAAGACAAAGGTTTATATATGGAACATGTTAAAAAAGTAGTTATATAAGGCAATCTTATATCTCATGAGGTATATCAATATTAGTGATATGAAACACTGAAATGTGTACATATATATTTTCTGGTTTATTTCCCTAATAAATGCTCACATCAAACAAGTTGGATTGGACACTAAAAAGATGTGCTATACTACATGCAAGAAACACACCAGTCAAAACATACAAATTAGGGCTAGCAGATTTAAAAACATTCACAGACTTGAACATTATAGTAGGGTAAGGGCCTTTGCCAATGAAAACGTTGAAGCGTTCTCACAAAAACTAACCCAAGAACTACTGCATAATTTATGTGTGTTTGTAAAGACCTCAATGTTTGGGTAAAACAAAAAAAGAACTGATATGTTTCATAAAGTGTAGTTGAGGAGGGTCAACATACAATAACTGCATCAAGAGGAAAAGCACACAGTGGTAACAGATGCTTGGACTGTATCTTCTTCTTCTACCTGTCAGTCCCTGTGGAGCATAGGTCTTCAACAAACACTATCAACTCTCTCTGGAGTAGATCTTCAACAAACACTTTCAGCTCCCTGTGGAGCATAGGTCTTCAACTAACACTTTCCAGGTCGTTCTGTTTCTTGCCATTCTTTTAAGATCATTCCATGTCTTCTCCATCATCTTCATCTCTGCTTCTATCTGTCTTCTCCAAGAATTCTCTTCCTCTTTGTCTTTTCCCCTGGGGATTCCAAAAATGGGCCTGTTGTGTAATACTCTGAGATGGCTTCCGCAGTGTGTGTCCTATCCAGCGCCATAGTCTTCGTTGTATCTCTTTATCCACTGGTATTTGACTGGTACATTTCCATAATTCTATGTTAGTGAATTTGTCCTACCATTTCCATCCTTTTATTCTGCGTAAGCATCCATTCATGAAAGTCTGTATCTTCGTGATTGTCAATTTTGTTGTTCTCCATGTTTCACTGCCATATAATAGGACTGACTTAACATTGGAGTTGAAAATTTTTATTTTTGTATTTAACCTAATTTCTTTGGACTTCCATATGTTTCCCAGTGCAACAAAAGCTCCTCTTGCTTTTGCTATCCTTATTTTGGTATTATTTTCTGTTCCTCCCTCTTTATCTATATTACTACCCATATATATGTAAGATTGTACGTCTAGTAGAGGTATTTCTCCTAATTTTATTTTGTTATTGCCAACTACATTAATTCTCATAATGTTGGTCTTATCTCTATTAATCTTCAGTCCTAGCTGTTGTGATCTTTCATCAAGTATGTTCAATTTATCCTGCATCTATTGATGACTGTGTGATGGGAGAGCTATGTCATCAGCAAAGTCTAAATCATCAAGTTGTTTGGTCAGTGACCACTGGATCCAATTTCTGTTGTTTTGAGTTATTTTCATAATCCAATCTATGGCCAGTAGAGAGAGAAATGGAGACAGAAGGCATCCCTGCCTTACTCCTGTTCTTATTTCAAATGCTTCTGTAAGCTGCCCTCATGCACCACACTACATTTCACTCCTTCATACATTGTTTTTATCAGGTTAATAAACTTTATAGGGATTCTGTAATGACTCAGCAACTTTCAAATCATTCCTCTGTCTAAACTATTAAATGCCTTTTCGTAATCTATGAATCCAATATAAAGTGGGGATTGTAGTTCTAAACTTTGCTCAAGCTTTGACTGTATAGTAATAACTTAAATTTTAATGAAAAGCACACAATTGTAACATTCTTGGATTGTACAGTTATAGCTTAAATCATAAGGAAATACACATGATTGTAACATGTGCTTGGATTGTATCTCCTCCTAGAGAGGAGGAGATATTATTCTATTATTATTATATTATTTATATTATTATTTATTATATTATTATTATATTATTCTATCTCCAATACTCAGACGAGCTAGTGATCATCACAAAAACTGCCATGAAGTGAACTTAGCAAAATAGATCCATATTAAGGAGAACAGAAGAGATACAATGAAGACAATGGCACTGGATAGGGCACACACTGGAAGTCAACTAACAGTATTACATGAAAAAAAACCCTTTTTGGAGTCCCCAGGGGGATAAAGAAGAAGACCAAAATATACTTGGAGAAGACAGATGGAAGCAGAGATGAAGAAGATGGAGACAACATGTAACAAACTTAATAGAATGGCAAGAAACAGAACAGCTTGGAAAGTGTTGAAGACCTAGTCTCCAGGGGGCACTGACAGGAGGAAGAAGAAGAAGGAGGAGGAGGAGGAGGAAGATAGCCTGGTAGAGGACATTGGGAACAGTGCTACCATACTTGGGATAACCTGCAAAGGATGGCTTTTGATTGAACACGAAGGAGAGATTTTGTTGCTGCTCCACAAGACAACACATGACCACTAATTGCTTTGTTGTTTTATGGCCAATGACAAGAAGAACGACAGCAAATATTCCTCATCAACAGTAAGAAACAACAGTTAATGCTCACAGAATGTGATCATCCAGTTATATAAGCATTCAATGACCTAAAGCAAACCATAACAAGTATAATCTGACACCATTATCAGTTTACAATCTCCACAAATCTCAGGTCTCTTGCTACTCTATCTATTAAATGTTTTTATCATGATTGATTTATACCTCCAATGTTATCTCAAAACTTCATGTCATCAGGGACGCACATTTAACGGCTAAAAGGGTATATTCAAAATAAAAGAATGTAATAATCCAGGCTTGAACTAAAGATACCTCCACTACAATTATGAGATATATGATAGGACTCGTGAAGATCAAAAGTGAACATGTATTAGCTAGAGCTAAAGCTTATGCGTGCATAATAGCTGATGTCATACAGTCCTGCAATGTGCACATTAATCAAGGGAACAAAACTAAATAAAAGAACTAAATACATGTCAGGATCAGTACAAGCAGAGCTGGAGAAGATGGCTGAAAACCACTATGTCTATTATCAAGGAAGATAAATGGGTCAGTACTAGAGAGAGTAAACCACACTAGGCAGAGTGCAGAAAATGGTGCAATGGAAGACCATTTAAACATATGATACATGCTGATAGTGATGGTGTGATGTTCACAGAGGAGTTGATGGTGCAAGACAGGAAATCATGATAGGAGAGAACTGTTACAATGAGAGGTGCAATTGTTGCTAAAAGAAAGCGTAATGAACTGTAACTGAAGCTCAGATATGAGCTGTAATGATGTCAAATTATAAGTCGATGTGGATGGCTGCGATATGAGTGGCTGGCATATACAGAGATCTAAAAAATTCAGGAACTTGTGTGACCTAGAGGAAAGAACAGAGAATAGTGCCAAAATAAGGATATCAAAAGCAAGAGGGGCATTCGTTGCACTGGGAAACAAGGAAATCCAAAGGATTTAAATTAAATACAAAAAATAAAAATTTTCAAATCCAATATTAAGGCAGTTCTATTATGTGGCTGTGAAACATGGAGAAAAACAAAAATGACAATCATGAAGATACAGACCATCAATGCATGCTTGCGCAGAATAAAAGGATGGAAATGGCAGGACAAAATCACTAACATAGAATTATGGAAATGTACCAGCCAAATACCAGTGGGTAAAGAGATACAGTGGAGATGATGGCGCTGGACAGGACACTGCAGAAGTGAACTGAAAATATTACACAACATGCCCTTTTCTGGAATCCCCAAGGAAAAAGACAAAGGGAAGACAACAATATTCTTGGAGAAGACAGATGTAAGCGGAGATGAAGATGATGGGGAAGACATGGAATGAACTTAAAAGAATGGGAAGAAACAGAATGGCTTGGAAAGTGTTTGTTGAAGACCTTTGCTCCACAAGGAGCTGAAAGATAGAAGAAAAATCTTTTTGAATCTGGATATGTTTCAGTTCATTTTATTGAGTAAAAGTAAATGAAATGACTATCAATCATATTAACATGGTATATTGGTATCTTAACACTATCTCAGAAAATTATATTTTGTTTTGTGTGTGCGTTCGCCAGCTTTCACCTCTGGTGAAGTCTCTAGAGACTAGGAACTGAATTTTGCATTTTAATCCATTTTCCCTGGAAGCCGTATTTTCAGGGGTCCCACGCCACACAGGCAGATAACTCTATCTTCTGATGTACTCATATATTTTTTCAGTTGATGAGTAGAAAATTATGTAAACACGAATTCATACTGATGGTCTAAAAATATCTCTTTTATAAATATGCCAACCTATATTATCTATCTATCTATTGTCCTTTCGAGTGGAAGACGGCACATAGGGCAGAATCACAATTTCAAAAACAGAAACCTTGTGTGCCAAAATGGCACATATTGCAGAGATCATCATCATTATCATGTGCCTTCTCCGCAACGAAGGTTGGCTACCATGGATCGCCATTCTACTCTATTTCTTGCTTTGATGGTGCAGGCTGTCATAGATTGACTTGTCCATCTTTTGATGTTACTCGTCCATGTTAGTCTTGGTCTGCCTCTTTTACCTTGTATTTTCCCTTCCAATATTACTTTTAGTAGGCTGTTGTGTCTTTTAACATGCCCCAAAAATTTCATTTGTCTTGTCTTAATTGTATTTAGTAGTTCTTTTTAGTTTTTCAGTTGCTTTAAAACTTGATTGTTTGTTTTCTTCTCTTTCCATCCAGTTCTACCCATTCTTCTATAAATCCACATTTCAAAGGCTTCAATTTTCTGTTCTGTTTTCTTGTCTAATGTCCAAGTGCAGAGATCACTGCTTCTAAAATCTATGGTTATTTGCATAACAATACTTTTTACAATGACAGCTTGTCAAGCCATCGATCAACCTCCTTAGTCACCTCTTATGAATTGCCTGAAAGGTCACAGTGTCACTATTCTTTACTTCCCGCATATTGAGGCCCTGGTAACACACAGGTGAGCCTATATTATTAAACACTATACAAAAATTGCACTGTAAGAATGTTTTTCTTGCCTTTATAAGGTCTTTGTAAGGTGTAATAAACAAGTTTTTCATTTAAATGGTTGACAGGTATGGCTGTGTGACATAACCAAGCTGTACTAAAGTAACTCAGATTACCCATAAACGTATTGAAAAATATCCCACAAAGTTATTGGACCATTATGCTACTGGTTGACCAGTTTCTGAATGGATAAGATAAAAAACACAAATCTTAACACTTTTATCTATGTACAACCTTTCTCATCTTTACTGACAGCTGCTAGGAGGTTGTTGTTAATCTTGGCACTTACTGACAGATGCTATTTGTCAAGTAGTTTCTCTGAAAACTAATTTTGCTACTGGACTACAAAGGACAAGAGGTAGGAGTTTGATCCCAGTTTCCAGGTTCACCCAGCCTTAAATGGGTACTGGATTTTTTTTCCGGGAAAGTAAAGCAGCACAGGCGTAATACCGACCACATTACCCCAAAAATCATGTGCTGAAGGTCTGTAAAATTTATGGTCACTAACAACATATTTCCTATATGCCACTTGGTGTGACGGGGGTACTTTACTTTACTAGATATTTCAATTTCCCTCTTTGTAGATCTATATGTTTAGATAAAAAAAGCAAAAAGTAATTATCAGACTACTAATTTATTTAAAACATATAAAAACTAGAAACACACTATCATAAAGATTGATTCAACATTTCCATTTTTCTAGTGAAATAAAAAACAATGTACGAATGAATATTTAAAACTGAATCCAATATAACTTCCTCAATAATATCTATCTATCTATTGTCCTTTCGAGCCGAAGATGGCACATGGGGCAGAACCACAATCTCAAAGACAGAAACTTTGTGTGCCAAAATGGCACATATTGCAGACATCACTGCTCTAAAATCTATGACACTGTTTCCATAACAATACTTTTTACAATGACAGCTTGTCAAGCCATCGATCAACCTCCTTAGTCGCCTCTTACGACATGCCTGGAAAGTCACAGTGTTACTATTCTTTACCTCCCTCATAATGAGGCCCTGGTAACACACAGGAATCCTCAATAATAGCTTGTGTTGAATTATCAAGCACTGACAGTTCAGTAATGTTTAGCATGATAATGAACAAAAGGGATGGGTTCCCACCATTTTGTGATCTTATTACTATAAGAGAAAGGGACAAAATCTTTAACCTAAAAAACTCATTGGACCTGATGTTTAAAAGTCACTACTTAGTAAACTATCCACATAAACTAGAAACAGATCTGCAGCTGGTCATCATGATACTAATCAAACACAAACCAAACACAATAAGATTAGTAAAGAGAGTCAACTAAAACTCTCGTACATGGAAAGAGTGTCCACAACAACTTTCAATTTTTGCATATAGACATATTTTGTTGTGTGTTCCCCAAAAGGAGAGGACGTGGATGAAGGGAAAAAAAAAGAATCATGATCTTGCATAAATTAGTATGATCATTAATCGAAATAAGAAGTTCACTCAATTGCATTCACCAGAATTCAAAAGTTAGACCTTCATCATTTGCCCTTAAAAGGACGTTATGAGGGCGTGTTTGCATTGTGGTTTGCCGTAAAATTGACATTTACACCTTTAAGTCCAAAACATCAAACTTCAGCATGGCATTTTTGAGTACTCCCTCTCAATCCTAACTCACTTGCCCAACTAAATTAGCTAGTCTGTTACTAGGGGTTCCATGAAGAGGTGGAGTAGGGTCTGAACAGCTCTATTTCACCGATCCTAGTGCAAGTCATCAGCCCATCAGTTATGAGTCACTGACAACTTTCAGCTCTATTGCTGTCAGACACATCTGCCTCCAAAACAAGTAGGGAAAAAGCACTCTCATTAAACAATTCATTTATATGCTGCAGCACAAAACTTAATCACATGATAAAATTATATATATTATTATATCCATAACTAAACACATTTTATCATTGCAAGCAAGCTGAACAGTCATTCCTGCATGCAAGGATATAATATACATTTTATGTATGTAAATTTCAAATAAAAAAAAATAAAATTAATTAATTAATTTAAAAAATCACAATAAAATTTTTAATAGCTGTTGTGTCATATTTTGTCATTACCCTGTCTGTAGATACATTATTATAATGTATCTACAAACAGGATAGTGACAAAATTACTCTGGCTAATGGCCACTGTAAATAAAAATGATAAGTAAAGCAGTTGCCTCAGTAGTTAAGCAAACTTTTGAAACTATTTATAATGAACACAGTATATTAGTATATAGCAGCAATGTGCAATTTAACCGTACCAGACCTGAGGCTCTGAACCTAACTGTCCTATATACCTGGGCTCCTAAGCATTAAAGAGAAAAAAACCAACATGAAGTAGAAAAATGTTAGTTACATGCAAACAAGTGGTTAGAATAAGATAGAACTTGGAGACATTGTAGAAAATAGGTCTACCTTTCATCTGGCACCAATATTCCATCTGTGT
Source organism: Megaustenia siamemsis (assembly GCA_032433765.1). Classification (NCBI taxonomy): domain Eukaryota; kingdom Metazoa; phylum Mollusca; class Gastropoda; order Stylommatophora; family Ariophantidae; genus Megaustenia; species Megaustenia siamemsis. The sequence goes on from JAVIAB010000001.1 coordinate 57,612,898, forward strand.
GTGTCAATCCACCCAGCAGGATGAGCCTTGTGTTTCACACTGAGGTACCCCAATCATCTATTTGAGGGACACGCCCAACATCTCTTACTTTTGATCTGGCTCTAAATCTATAAATTTCAAGATTCTCATATCACTCAAACTGACGAACTCTCGCTGTCTGTGTCACTTGAATTGGAAACGTATTTTTATTTTATTAAAATCTGACTCCTCAAAGTCTGAATCAATGAAAGTATCGATCTCCTGTTGGATGTGAAAAGCCTAGACCTACTTTGCTTTCCTGTTGAAGTGCTTGGTTCATCAGCTGCTCATTTCATTGTCAATTTTAACAATTTTTTCACGTCAAACCACACAAAGTCAAGTCATATGGAGGCAGACATTTGCAATGGCTAACATGAGGTTTGACCATGATTGGTTGATTATTTTTAGTTTGTGACACATTTTTTCATGTACTAGGCAAAGTACCAAAAACTAGGGACAGCGGCATAGTGGCAGATTAGAAAATTGTCTGAAACTAGGGACAGCGGTCTTTGTAGGGTTAATATGTATTTACTTTATTTTTCCTAAAAATAAAACATGTTATAGCTATCTTCTTACATTCAGTACTTGTCCTGACAATTGCTACATTAATTTACGTCATCATTAATAAGATTAAGAACTGTTTGAGTGTGGAATATCAAGTGAAGCTGTTGACATTACAGTATTACACAAAATTGTAATGACTATAAACATTAACAAAATGAGAAATTGTTGCAAGTAGTAACATTGACAAGATAGTATAAAATAAAAGAATCACCTACCTTGTCACTGGGTATGTGCCTCGCTCCCATCTTTGAATTTAGACACCAACGTAACAAGACACTTCACTGACTGACTTCAAGAATTCAGATGAGAATAACGATATGCCAAGGCAATTTGAACAACACAATTGCCTTTTGTGTTGTTAAATACAGAATTTGAGAATTATGAGAATTTGCAACTGATTTGAAGAAAATCTTGCATAAGATTTTAATTAGTAGTTAAGTAGTGTTCCCAATCTTGAAGAAAATGTTTGTCTGTTCTGTGTCCCCACACAATCACGAGGTTTAATTGTTAATTTGTGGCAATTGACAATTCAGTTAATAATGAATGGAATTGTTGGGAGCAGTTTGGTGAGTTTGTTCAGTAACAAGAAATTTGCTAAACTTAGTAAACTAACTTAACAACTAAGTTAAATTACAGTTTTGTTTAAAATTATCTAGTATAATAATTTTTTTACAATATATTTAGTCTGGTTGCATGGAATCAACCAAAACCAACATGACTCCAGATAATTATTTCCAGGTTCGGAAGTCAGTAAGAACCATCAATCAAATGTAATTACTCTTCTACTTAGTCTACTTCTACTTCTTACAAATCCAAATTAAATTTAATGTTTTAATGATGAATATTGAAAGGATTAAACGATGCACCTGTACAGTAAGAAAAGAATGGTTAAATTAATGAGAATTTAATTTTATCGTCAAAGATTCAAAATAAAAAAAAATATAAACAAACTAACTCAACTGCGAGTTGTCACTGATTGACTGAACAACTTAATAAAATAAAGTTGAACCAACGAAAAAAACAGACACACTTGACGGACTTAAACTAACTACAATAACAACTTGACAACAACTGCAGCGAGGCGATGTTTCCTGTTTTTGTTTCTAGTTAGTTTCTATTCATCTACTGTTTATATCACTCCACTGTCACATCTGACAGACTGATCAGTCTTACTTAGTAAAGTTACAGCTGAGTGTTAATTAACTACTGTGGGACTGTTGGTTGAGCTAAGTCAGCTAGCTCAACTAACTGCTAACTACTCCGAAATTAAGAATCTTAAAATAAACTATAATAAACCCGGTCAATAATTTAAGATGGGCTATCAAATCCACATGCTTTAGTTGACTGCAGTTAATTTCATCACTTTAGAACATTTGTACAAACTACATTAATTGGCGGTGATGTTATAATGTTTCCAAAATTAGAATAATCACAATGTAAACAGAAGACACCTGCAATAAGATGGGTACCTCCTCAACTTTCAGCGTCAATGGCGGATCACGATTCACAGAATTCTGGGATCGTGACGTCGCGTAACTTCCGTCAACAAAGTAGCCATGGATTAAGCTTGTCTGAAGTAAATAAATGTTACATTTTATAATCTTAAACCTTCAAGACGCCAAAGGCCATACATTATACCGATATATTACGGACCAGATACAACGGAAACTGCAAGTGATATAGAACTCCAGAAAGTCAAAATGCTAAATTTAACTTCCTTGCTGCAGTAATCTGTGCTGTACGAGTTACCCAGTTTGAGTTACGTACCTACGAGTACGACGCACGGTACGGGTACGGTACGTTTTTAAGTTTTACGTTTACTTTTACGCAGGTATAGTAGTTGTAGGGTCAGGTGTAGACCAGTACGGTTGCTGTTGAGTGAGTGAGTTGAGTGTAAACGTAGTCTACTGATAGTAGGAGTAGTAGTCTTAATCTAATGAAGTAAAGAAATTAGAATCAGAATAACTAAAGTAGCAGCAATTTCACTCAGTGACTCAGTGCAACTGCAAGCAGCAATGTCTTTCAGAAGCCTTGAAAAGTTGTGGAAATCAAAACTCATCGACTCATCAGCGCAAACACAAAACTTAGACTATTCAAATCAAATGTACTATCAACCCTCACGTATGCGTGTGAAAACTTGAAAACAAGAGATATAGATATAGAAACAAAGTTGAACGCATTCGAAAATAAATGTCTAAGTCTAAGGAAAATACTTGGTATACACTTATACAGGTATAGCGTGGAACGAATTCAAAACAAACGAGGAAATTAGAGAAATCTTCAATCAACCACTAATATCTTCACTTTCAGTAATAAAGAAAAGACGATGGTCATATGTTGGACATGTGATGAGAAGAGATAATAACCGAATAGCAAAGCAAGCCCTCATATGGGAAACAACACTAACAGGTAAGAGTAAGAGGAAAAGAGGAAGATCCCGAGAGACACTGAGAAGAACATTAATGAGAGAGGCAAGAGCAGCAGGAATCGGTTCCCTCTGTGAGATAGAGCTGCTTGCACAGAACAGAGACAAATGGCAAGATTTGATAAAATATCTTTAAAAGAATTGAAAACTATCTATCTATCTACTGTCCTTTCGAGCTGAAGACGGCACATAGGGCAGAACTACAATATCAAAAACAGAAACCTTGTGTGCCAAAATGGCACATATTGAAAACTGCTAGAACAAAAATTCAGAAAAGAGAGGGAGTATCTTGGTCTACGCCCTATGGGCCGACTACGGCACGAAAGGTCAATAGATAGATAGATATATGGTAAAATCACTTCAAATCTCACATTAATCCAAAACTTATATATAGTAAGATCACTTTCAAATTTCACATTAATCCAAAACTGATATATGGTAAGATCGAATTCAACTTTCACATTAATCCAAATGTAAATTGAATATACAGGAATACCATTATTATGAAATTAAAGAAACCTAAAACTTTTAAATAAAAAAAAATAAGGTCCTAACTTAATTCTTTGCCTTCCTGATTATTTTTTAACAGAATTATCTGAATTTGATTTGTGAACTAACAAATGTAGATAAACGATGTGAAAATTTTGTTTTTAAATAAAGCAAATCATATATCAAATTAAATCAAGAATATTTCTCAACATGGAAATAATATTTGTGTGACATATTGGGGTAAGTGTTTAAAATGTCAAGAAAGAGGAAAATGACACTTTAAATATTAAAAATGTTACTCACAAACTGCTCAATCACAATGCAACTAAATGTAATAATATAAACATTCTATTTCTTATGGAAATTCAGTATACTTACTTTTCATGGCTGTTGTAGTCTTTAAAATAATCCATAGGGAACCAAGATTTCACCCATTTTTTATTGGAAACCATGATAACATAAAACACAGAGAAAGGTACAATCTGAGGTACACTTTAGAAGTTGAATGTATTCCCAACACATGACTAATTTAGCTTTACTTTTGGAAGTGGAAATATAGCAGGTGTAAACCATATGGACTTCATAATGAGGAAATGCTGCACTGGTAACAAAGGTATCAAATGGATACATGGAGACCAGTTGGAGGACCTCGACTTTGCTGATGATACAGTCCTCATCAGCAGCCAGATAACAATAATGCAGGAAAACACAAATGAACCATCATTAACTGCCAATAAGATAGGGCTTGAGATCAATTATAAGACAAAAGTCGTTAAAAGCTTGGTTTCAACAGATGAAAGAATATACATGGAAAACAAAACAGTGGAAGGGATCAATCTCTTTGTCTATCTTGGAAGTCACATTGATCAGGAAGGGGATACAAGCAAAGAAATTAGAATCAGAATAACTAAAGCAACAATGTCTTTCTGAAGCCTTCAAAAGTTGTAGAAATCAAAACTTATCAGCACTAAAACAAAATTTAGACTATTCAAATGAAACGTATTATCAACCCTTATGTATGCATGTAAGAGCTGGAAAACAACAAAAGACATAGAAACAAAGTTGAACACATTTGAAAATAAATGTATAAGGAAAATACTTGGTATTATAGCTCGTTTCAAATCATCTGCCCAACTTCAAGACGCTATTACTCTCTAACCGTTTGTTAAAAACTTTTGAAATTTTCCAAATGTTATTAGAATGCAAAAGACCCTTTAAATGTATATTTAACAAATATCTTGCAGCTGCAGTTTTCTTAAAGCGGCGATATTTCTTTGATGTTTGTCAAAATTGTAAATTGTGAAGCCCTAAAGAATAGAAATTACCGTAGTTGCTGGTCTCTGATTAATTTTCACTAGGTAAAGGCGTGGCTGTAATGGGGAAATAACTGGATAAAACAAAACACCAGGAGAATTATTGTCTGCTCAGTTCGAGGACGGACGATAATATCAAGGTATACCTGTATGTCCAATTTTCATAGTTGTGTGGTCCTGAAAAGGACCGTTTGTTGAACTAATTTAAGGTAATATAGGGGCAACATTGTGGGGGCTATATACTTTCATTCTGAATCAGACGAGTCTAAAAGATTAATAACTGTTTGGGGTTGAACATTCCACAAACCATCATTTTTCCAATATTCCTCTTCCTGTTTTAAGACGTGGTCTTCACATTTAGCCCAATAATCTTTGTCTATATTTAATAAAGCGAGATTAGCAAGAGTCTTTACATCGCATATTTTGAATGTTGTATTTTCATCTGCCACTTGTCCTTTTAATTTTGCCCAGATTAGTTCTATTGGATTTAAATGAGCATGGTAAGGTGGCAGCCTCAAACTTATATGACCGTGCTCTTGGATAATCTTATCTATTTGAAAAATCTTTTTCCTCTGTTTTTGCTTTACTAGAGATAGTAATTCAGGTTTTAAGTACATGTTATTAAATTGTATGTGTTCCTTTGTGAGCCATATCTTAATAGCATCTTTTGTACTGGATGACGTCGGGACTTTATCTTCAAGTGCAACAATGTTGTGGTACGCTGCATTGTCCATTATTATGCAAGATGGTCGATCTAGTGGTGGGAGAACAGAATTTTCAATCCAATGTCTAAATATGTGACCATTCATCTCAGAGTGATAATCCCGATTGTCTATGGATTTTGAAAGAAAAATGAGCTCTGCATTCTGTATTAGTCCATGTTGTCGACTACCTGCATGAGCAATTATCAAGCGCTGTCCTTTGCTGCTAGGTATTAATCTCTTAATCTTTCCATCTGATGACTGCCATTCCCTTTGGTTAGTGTGGTGAGCATTGATCCATGTTTCATCCAAGTACACAATATCATAACCTTGCTTGCGCACCTCTTTTACTTCACGTAAGTACTTGCTTCTCATGACTACTATATGTGGCTTCTCACAGATGATGTTTCGTCCATTGGAATACTTTCTGAATGTAAAGCCTGCAGCTCTCACATTCCTCCATAATGTAGACTTTGATATTTCAATACTGTTGTTCTTTTTCAGCGATACTTTTAATTTTCTTATTGTAACAGTTTCATTCATACTCAACATTTTGCGAATTTCACTTCTAATAAGTTCACTGTCGAAATTATCCAACATTTTTGCTCTTCCTTGTGATTTTGTATATTTTGAACATTGACGGTCACATGCTTGAATCCAGCGATTAAATGACCGTTTAGATAAATCCAAAATGTGTCTTGTCCTATTCTCAGGGTTTTCTAAAGAATGAAATAATCTTCCTCGTTTAGCCTCTTTGCAAAAATAGTCATACATTTTTATTTCGATGTTTTGTAAACTGCAGAATTTCATTTTAAGACTCATGATAAATGTTATTGTTCCACGTCTCCACCTATGAATGAACGGAAATGGAACACACAATGCCTCGTGTTTTCTACAAGTGTCTAATTGTGTCAGAATGACCACGTGGAAAGTGTGCAAAAACGTCAATTGTACCGTGTATGGATTTTTTATCGCTATTTTTAACTTAAAATACTGTAAACATTCAGTTTTGACTACATCAATGGGTCGTTATAAATTTATATAAATCAAATAAGCAACAATAATAACCAAATGTTTTTTTTTTTATGAAATTAATTCCCTGTTGGGTTCTAATCATTATAACTTTACATGCAAATTTTGAAAAAATTACAAAAAGAGATTAAAAAGATATTGATTTTAAAAGTTGGGCAGATGATTTAAAACGAGCTATAGCGTGGAACGAATTGAAACCAAAAGACAAAATTATAGAAATAACCAATCAACCACTAATGTCATGAGTAATCAAGAAAAGACGTTGGATATGTGATGAGAAGAGATAATAACCGAATAGCAAAGCAAGCCCTCTAGTAGGTAATAACAGGTAGGAGGAAAAGAGGTCGACACAGAGAAACACTGAGAACATTGATCAGAGAGGCAAAGGAAGCAGGATTCTGCTCCCTCAACAATGGTATCGAGATGCTTGCACAGAACAAAGACAAATGACGATATTTGATAAAAGATCTTTGCAAGGACTGAGACTGCTAGAAAGAATAATTTTTGAAACAGGGAAAGAGTATCTGAGTCTATGCCCTATAGGCCAACTACAGCTCGAAAGGTCGATAGATAGGTAGAAACCCCACTACTAAACAATGAACTTCTTTTAAACTTAACCAAAAATATGGAAGTATTATTGAGACATTTTAGAAGAGCCAGACAGAGCGTTATTGGATAACCAGAGCAAGTTAGTGTTATTGGGAAGACAAAGTTAAATACTTTAGGATTTTTCATACATTGTTTAGTTGTTTTGAAATATGAATCCCTGCCTTACATTGGACAGTATAAATAGTCACATAACTACATCATTTGTTGGTGAAACATGACTTTGAAGTAGGGGCAAGAATAGGCAACCAACAACCCCAAATGTAGTTTTTACTGTGCCAGAAACATATTATTTTTTTGCCACTTCAAGAATTTTAGAATCATTTGACCAAAGCATCTAACTTAAGTATTAATACAGCTAGTCAATGAATCAGGTGTCACTAGTTCAGAGACAGACCAGACACTGATGAGCCACAATAATATATTAATTAGTGTCTAAAAAATTGACAATCTTGAGGGGCATTGGGGTTCACTTCCATGTCAGGACTTTTACATTTTGTCTTGCAGTCAGTTGCAGTTTGGTTTCAACAACTCTCATGAGTCATATAATTTGCTTCCAGCTGTATCTAGTAACCTCTCACTACTAGTCAGATGTGTCTATGTTATATTTAGTTTGCTGACATCTTTGCAGATGTAAAGGGAGGTATTTTGTTATTGTCAGAGGCTAAAATATACAGGAAGTTATACTTGGAAATCTAACTGACCTGCATTTGCATAGAGTAACCCAATCTATTGATTTTACTGTCATCTATTTTTACATTAATCTATTTATTTATTTCTATCTCCTTCAGTGTTTCAAATGTAATCCACATCTTGTCCTGTTGTTTTCTAAATCATACTGTCTCTTCACATGACTTCGTTTCACGTATAATCAACATTAGATCTGTTAAGTTTTAATCTCAATTTATCTGTCAGAAGGTGGTGGTCAATTGTGGCATCTGTGCCTCTTTAACTCTGACATCTGACAGTGTTCAGTGAAAGCTTCTTCAAACACAGATATGAACAGACTTAGTCCCTGTTATATGGTTTGGTGCTAACCCTTTGAATCCATGTACCATTTTGTATGGGAGTGTGCTTTCTTCTCATACTGGGTCTTTGAGCATGCATAGATTGGTCAGCCTGTCTCCATTTCTTCTAGGCCATTTTGTTTAATTTCAGCCAGTGTTTATTATCAGCTTCCAGCTGGATCTGTCTTTGACGCTTTCTGAATCTATAAGGTAACCGGAGCTGTGCCAGGTGGACAAATGTAGGAGGTATGATGATGTCACATCTGACGTAATAAGCACACATCAATGTGCAATTATGTATGTGTTCATTCTCCACATAGTATTCAAAGATTTTGTTGCAGATCTTTGGAAATATTACCAATGTGGTACGGAATCCATCGCATTATTTGATCATGAAAGGCTTCTATTGACAAACTTCTAAGAGCCTGGTGTGAGCATCAATGACATTTACTACAAAGACACACTAGATAAAATTCTTTGGGAATTTGCACCATGTTTCTTTCGTTGTACGCTAACCGTAGGGTCTGTTGTTTGATGTGTGACGGGGATAATTCGACGACTACCTGTGTGTTTATATGTTCGGTTGGTGTCAAGAACAATGTCCTAACGTCATCAAGCGCTATACATTTTTTGTTCTCAATATGACGATCATCATTTTCGGGAGGTCGTGAACTTCCATGGTATATGGTGGATAGGCGGCAGGAACCACTGAAGGCTATGTCTGAAGGGTGTTCCTTGTTGCAGTTTCCTCATATTCAAAGTCCGGCTTGTTGCAGGAGCTACTGAGTTAAGTGCTCTGTGTACACTGCGAGCTGTGTGATTCATCCGTTTTGATTCATGTTTCGATGTCCCAATTGTTTACGATGAAGGATGATATCGTATGACAGAACAGTTGACTGTGTTCACTTTCTGCGCGGTTTCGCCTTATGTCTTTTGGCGTGTGCTGAGACTGCTACGATGGGGACTACAGTTACCTTTCTTTGTTTGGGAGATGAATTAGTAATTCCGATGATTCCACTGGCACGGGCGGTTGAGCAATTATGGATTTTGATTCGTTTGCAGTTATACCAAGGCCTTCCATAACCAATAACACACTAAATAACCTGCATACAACCATCAAGAATATGAGACTCTGCATGTTTTCACATGGTGTGATTCTGTTGCATGACAATGCTCATCCACATATCGCAAATATTGTGCATGAAGCATTAGCAAAGAAACTGGAAGTTTTGCAACACCCAGCCTACAGCCTCGATCTCTCACCACTTTTGGCTTTCATATCTTTGGATCCGTAAAAAAAATAACTAAAGGACAGCGATTCGACTTTGATGCAGAGGTCTTGGCCTTGGTGACAAAATGGTTCAATGAGCAACCAAAGTAATCTTTCTGAGACAATCACATCCACAGGAAGCCAGTGGTGAGGAGTGTTAAACACTCCAAGGTATGGTGACAGCTTTACAATGAAGGAACACAACACAATACTGACGTTTCAGCCTGTGGCCTTCTTCAGAATACAAGGACAACGATAACAAACGATGAAGCACAATTATCTATAACTACATGTTAGATGATCAGGTGAATGGAGAGGTGGACAGAAAAGAAATTAGGATGTTGAAAGAAGAAAGGAGGCTACATGAGGGGAGGTAGGAAGAGTGTCAAGATGTATGAAATAGAAAGAATAGACAAATGAGGAAGAGCTAGAAATATCAATAGTAAAAAGTGAATAATGTATTGTAAAATGTATATAAAAATTCACTTAGCTCAGACAAATTGATTTCATGAGATCCTATGTCTAGTCCACTCAGAAAATGGCAAAAAACAGATCTTACATGCATTCTATGGATTTTAAAGAATCTCTGGCAGTTGGAAATTGAAAGGAGAAGACCAAAAATGGCTGGACAAAATCTAATAGGAAAAATCTACCCAAATTGTCAAAAACTCTTGATGATAATTAATGAGAGTACCTCTAAAAGTTGGAGAATATCTGCCTATATGGCGAGGGACACCTGAGCACATATCTGCTGGTGTGAAAATAGAACAAAGTGATATTCACACAAAGTTTAGTCCCTCTGGACTTCGTTAGAGATATAAAACTGATGTAGTAGACAAACAAGTAAATAGAAGCTCATTTGTCATTTATTTTTCAGTAATTATTTCAGTGCAGGCTACTTTTTGAAGTGATGTCAGTTACACTGACTTTGGCAGAGTCACATTTCATGAAGGAAGAACTGAATCAAAATAAAAGGTAATTTTTTTCTGCTAAATTCATTTTTTTTTTCATTTGCTTTTACTTATCATTATAATGGTACCAGAGCCATAGGATTGTGAGAGATAAGTAACCTTGTTCTTGAATGAATGTCTGATTCAAAATTATTTAAATTACGAGGCATGTTTAAATAGCCAATAGTAAGCCAACATCTAACCAACTTAATTAATATTCTAACACCATATTCCCTATATGCCATTTGGCATGATGGGCTCTTTACTTTTTTTTTTTTTTTTACATCAACAGCAGCTGCTCAGTCAGAACAGCAGCAGGCTACACAGACCAATTCAAAGTTAGATCAGGTGTAAGACAGGGGTGCGTACTATCCCCCCCTACTGTTTATTACATACATAGACAGTATATGAAAGTTATACAACCCATCAGAGACAGAGGAGGTCAACAAGCTTTTATTTGCAGATGATCAGGCACTAATATATGGAAAAATAGAAGACCTACAGAACACTTAAATAAACTCAACGACACAGGCACAAAATACATGAAAATCATCAACATAACAAATGTCATGAATGTAGCAAAAGAGAAACAGAACATCAACATAACTATAGACGGCAGACAACTAAAACAAGTAGGGGAATTTAGATACCTAGGAAGTTTGTAATCTACAGCATTAGACTATCAGGCACTAATACATGGAAAAATAGAAGACCTACAGAACACTTAAACATTTTTTAAAAAGTAGAGCCCCATTATAGGGAATAGGGTGTTAGAGTATTAATTAGGTTGGTTAGATGTTGGCTTATCAAAAGTAATCTTGGAGGGGAAAATACAAGGTAAAAGAGGCAAGACCAAGACTAACATGGGCGAATGACAACCTGCACCATCAAAGCAAGAGACAGAGCAGAATGGCGCTCCATGGTAGCCAACCTTCGTTGTGGAGATGGCACTCGATGATGATGATGAAGAAGTTTGGTGACAAACAACAATTCACCAAAAAAACAGAGAGAGACTCAAGATGCATCAAAGCTTGTCAAATCATTAGACAGCTATCACCACTATTGTCCAACAAGGAAATAACTCTAGAGGCAAAATGGGCAACTTACAATACAATCTTCATCCCAACTTTGTGCTGCCAATGCCAGTTCTGTACTCTAGATATAAGAAAAATAGACTACTGAGATGAAATGTGTTAGACAAATGACAAGAAACAGCCTGAGAGACAAGATCAGAAATGAAGAACTGAGAAAAAAGCTAGGCTTAACCCCCTCCATAGAATATTTAAAGAAATAACAGATAAAATGGTTTGGCCACATGACAGGGCAGAGTGATCACAACACAACAAGCCCTCAATAAACATTGCGAGAATACCAGACCCAAGGGTCGACCACAAAAAAAGATGGATTGATGGAATATTAGAAGCACTAGGAAACATAACAGTAGCAGAGGCCAACAGAAGAGCAAAAGACCACAAATTATATCTCCTCTCGACGATGAAATGCAAGTGAGGAAGGAAAGAAGAAGTTTAAATGAAACCTACCCATGCTGTACCAAGTGGACATATGTGGAGACATGATGATGTCACATTTAACATAATAAGCACACACCTATGTGCAGTTGTGTATGTGTTCATTCTCTGTGTAGTATTCTTTATTTTTGCTGCAGACTATTGGAACCAAGGCCAATGTGATAAGGGATCCGTCCAAGATCAATCTGCGAATGGTTAGTCAGTTCCCAACAACCAAAGAGTGTAACAGGTCGACATTCATCATCATCATCAAGTGCAAGCAGTTTATGGTGACAAAAGCATGTCTTAGTCTTAGACTACAGTGAAGGACTGGACATGAATATTTTGAGAAGGACAAGAGTTAACGATCTTCCGTGGCCAGGTCAGGTGCATATTTTTGTGACAGAAAAAGTTATCTCCGAGATTAATGCAGCAATATGGGTGGATCTTTGGCAGAGCTTACATTCACTAACGGAGGAATTCACTGGAGCTTGGGATTTGTCTTAAATGGGTCTTACTATTATCTCATTGGTCACTTTGGTGTCTGCAGATTGATGTCCTGACCAACCCTCTTTCGACAGGAATCCCATGAACCAGTCTTATCAGTTACTGTTTCTCTGTCTTCTACTTGACCTGTATCTAATATATATAATTTTGGCCAAGTAATGAGAAGAGAACAGCTGGAATATATTGTAACAACTGGAAAAATTGAGGGACGAACAGATATAGGGAAGCAAAGAGAGAAAATACCAGACAGCTTAATTAGAGAATGGCTTGGCAGAAGGTCAACAACAGAAATGATAAAGAACTGTCGAGATCGAAGGTTGTGGAGAGACATGATCATCTACACCAGTAGGCCCAGTACTTTATGATGATGATGATTTAATATAACTACAAAATGTATCACTACTTGAGTACCTATCAAAGGTTAGACAAGTGTATTCACTCAATCTCTCTTACAATATATAGGCAATATTTTCTATTTGAGGCCTTACTCTGTTACATCAACAAATTTTTGCCTGTCTTCCTCTCACTTTATTTGTTACTGATCTCATAGCAAATCTGTGTCAATAGAAGTGAGAGAAAGAGTTCATTGGTGCTATATATATAGCCAATTCTTACCTATGGAAGCAAATCATGGACAGTAAACAAATAAATGAGAAGACAATTTTGACAATTTCTCAGAAAAATGTTGAAAGTTCCGTGAATAGCTAAAAAGACCAACGTGGAAATTCTCAAAAAGGCCAACACAAAAAGAGATCTCCTAAAAAGCATCAGAAAGAAACATTCAACATTTTTTTAGGCACATCATGAAATAAGGAAAGCTGGAATACTTAGTTACAACTGGAAAAATACAGGAAAAGATAGATCACGAATGACAATGAGAGAAAATTCCAGATATCTTGGTGTCATGACATGAAAACAGCGACAACAGAATTGATATAATGCACTGTGGATAGAGGATTGTGGAAGGACATGATTACCTACATGAACTGGTATGGCACATGATGATGATCTCATAGCAATTTATTAGAAACCTATTCTTTTTCTTCTCCTTCTACCTTTCAGCTCCCTGTGGGGCATAGGTCTTCAACAGACACTTCCCAAGCCATTCTGCTTCTTGCCATTCTTTTAAAATCATTCCATGTCTTCCCCATCATCTTCATCTCTGCTTCTATCTGTCTCCTCCATGAATTCCTTGGTCTCCTCTTTGTCTTTTCCCCTGGGGGTTCCAAAACGGATCTGTTATCTAATATTCCCAGTTGGCTTCCACAGTGTGTGTCCTATTCTGCGCCATCATCTTCGCTGTATCTCTTTATCCACTGGTATTTGACAGGTACATTTCCATCCTTTTATTCTGCGCGAGCATCCATCAATGAAAGTCTGTATCTTCATGATTGTCATTTTTGTTATTCTCCATGTTTCACAGCCATATAATAATACTGACTTAATATTGGAGTTGAAATTTTAATTTTTGTATTTAACCTAATTTCTTTGGACATTCATTATGTTTCCCAGTTTAAGGAATACTCCTCTTGCTTTTGATATCCTTATTTTGGTATCATTTTTTGTTCCTCCTCTTTGTCCATATTTGTGCCCAAATATGTGTAAGATTGTACGTCTAGTAGAGGTATTTCTCCTATTTTTATTCTATTACATATCTATTAGACAGAAGTTTTTTTTATATTTTGTGCGCACTGTTGATGGTTTATATCCATGAATCAGTATTGTTCAATTGTCAACACTATTGTTCATTTGACATAGAGTTAAGTGGATCTGCAGTAAAGCTAGTGAGTTAGAATGATAAGATCAATGATATCATGCTAAAGTGTTCACATAAGTCATTAGCACATAGGACATGGATGATGATGTAGCAAGCTGCAATGACTTTCTTGATTTCCTCAGTTCTATTTGGAGAGTTGCATCTTACCCATTATAGAGTCATCATGTGCCATACCAGTTGGCATAGGCGATCATGTCCTTCCACAATCTTCTATCCACAGTACATCATATCAATTTTGTTGTAGACTGTTTTCCATGCCTTGACACAAGGCTATCTAGTATTTTCTCTCTTTGTCGTCTGTGATCTCTCTTTCCTTGTATTTTGCCAGTTGTAACCAAGTATTCCAACATTGGTCTTCTCATGATGTGCCCAAAAAATGTTGATTGTTTCTTTCTAATGTTTCTTAGGAGCTCCCTTTTTGTGTTGGCCTCTTTGAGAATTTCCTCGTTGATCTTTTTAGCTGTCCATGGAACTTTCAACATTTATCTGAGAAATCCCATCTTTGTGGCATCTAATTGTCTTTTCATTTGTTTGTTCACTGTCCATGATTTGCTTCCATAGGTAAGAATTGGCTCTATTTAACACCAATGAACTCTTTTTCTCACTTCTATTGACAAAGATTTGCTATGAGATCAGTAACAAATAAAGTGAGAGGAAGACAGGCAAAAATTTGTTGATGTAACAGAGTAAGGCCTCAAATAGAGAAATATTGCCTATATAGTGTAAGAGAGATTGAGTGAATACACTTGTCTAACCTTTGATAGGTACTCTTGTGAGAAATCCCATCTCCGTGGCATCTAATTGTCTTTTTATTTATTTGTTTACTGTCCATGATTCACTTCTAGAGGTCAGAATTGGCTCTATATAGAACTGAAGAACTCTCTTTCTCACTTCTTTTGACATAGACTTGTTGCATAAGACATTTTTCATTTTCTGAAATGCTATTTTGGCTGATCTATCCTGCTTTTTATTTCTGTGGTGCATCTTCCATCTGATGTTATTTTTGTGCCCAAGTATTTGAAACATTGCCCTTGTTCAAATTTCAGATTTTTCCTGTTTATTGTTATGATGGTGATGAGTACATTATAAAGTACTTCTAGATTAAGACTTCTCTGTCGTAGATCAACAGTTTCAAGTTTATACTCCCCAATGATTAGAGAGTGTATGAAAAAATGTGTGCAGAAAATTTGTAACTTTATTTTGGGTAGTTTAGTGTTTTTTTTTTTTTTAAATAAATGTTCCTAGCTGAAATCCTTTTTATACAATGTTGGACATTCTCGTGTTGTTGTATATTTTGTACAATATAAATTGTAAGTTTAATTTAGTTGAATCAACAGATCATCTTCAATGTATGTTGGATAGCTCCATAGTGTTCAGTTCACTTCCCCCAGCATGCAGCACCACTGCCATGCATTAGCGAAAGCACTAAAGATGATTTTTACCTCAGATCCATAAACCCCATTGTATCAATGACAACCTTGGAAATGGAGCAGGTCAATTTTGTAGATTTTTATCTTAACCATTTTCACTCAGGCAGCGGCCATATTTGACTTACTCTTTTCTATTTTTAACTAGCCAAGAGTTCTTTAACATATGCAGACTGCATATCGGACCTCCTGTTTTTTGCTTTGATCTGAGAGTTCTAGACATTGGATCTCACTACCCAGAAGCCTGTCAACATACAATTTACAAATATTTTTTTCTCCATTTAGTGTTTAGTATAGCACTGCAACACTGTCTCTCATACTTTTAAACACATGCTCAATTTTTCTTAATATTATTTTCATTTTCTTGAAGCTTATTTCTACTATTGTCAAAATATTGTATTAAATACAATTGTATTAAACATAAATAAACAATAAGGTCCAGCAAATTCTTCTTATTTATTATTTGAACCCAATAATTTATTTTTTCTGTTTTTTTTTTGTTATTTTAATGATCCATGTGAATTTTTCTTTTATAAAATTTGATATTTGTACCAAATTCAAATTTGTTAATTTGCCGGGTATTTCTTTGTTTTCTGTTTGTGTACACCATTTGTTGTGAAGCCCAAGGGACTGTGTGAACATCAAATTTTCCACTTGTGTCCCTCCCTAAACATGCAGATATTCTCCAACTTTAGAGCTACTCTCATTTTTACCGCCAATAGTTTCTGATGATTTGGACAGATTTTTTTCCTTTCAATTTTACTTTGACAGTGACTATTTTTGGTCTATTTTTCTTTTTTCTTTCCACCTTTCAGGGGTTCTTTAGTGTGTGCAGAGTGCACATGGGATACAAAGAAACAATAAGTGGGATTTTTTTTTAAAATACAACTGCCTGTGGTGTGATTCAAACCCAGGACTTTCATGTTCAAAGTTTTAAAGTACAACATTCAGAGTTTGACATCTTACCTGTAACCCACTTAGTCCTGACAGGCAACTTATTGGCTTTGTTGTATTTCCCTCAGGCCTTCATCTGGCCATGGTAGAGTTGATGGAGAGCGTGAAGAGGAAGATGGCAGAGAAGCTGAACTGATTATGTTTGATGGCACAACTCAAGGCTTAGGTAAATAGCCTACAAGTTCTTCACTTTATTTCTTCTTCTTCGCTGCTAAGTTGCATTAGAAATAATCCCTCACCATCTGTCATAATTTTATTTAACCCTTTCACTGCTATGACTTCCATGAAAATCGTGACTTCCAGTGATAAGCATGTTTTTTTTTGGTTGGCTATTCAAAAACAACCAATCCTTAATGTGTTGAAAAAGGTCAACAACATATGTAAAAATAACCATAGCTTCCACAACGTTGGGCAGAAAAAGAAATTTAAAGTTAAAAACAGAGAAATATATCCTTAGCAATGGAGGGGACGAACGTTTGTATATACATCTGTAGCGGCAAAAGGGTTAATAGCTAAGATGAGAGCTTATAATAACAATTGAGCTTGTTGCAACTTTCATTTTCATCTTATTATAATATTTCATGTTTTAATTGTTACTATTTAGGTAATATTTTTAAACACAAGAATAAGAAAATATATAGTTTATAGATTTTATAATTTTGTACAATATGAAGTAAAGAATTTCTAGTTTTATCATATACAATGTCAGAAAAATAGTTTGTATAAAAGTAAAGTAAAGAGCCTCGTAACGCCAGTTGGCATATAGACAATACGGTGTTAGTGACAATAATTTTTATAGACCTTTGACACATGATTTTTGGGGTAATGTGCTCTGTATTATTCCCGTGCCGCTTTACTTTCCCCAAAAAAATTTGGTACCCATTTAAGCTGGATGAACACGGAAGTTGTCGATCAAGATCAAACCCGACCTCTTTTCGTTTGTAGTCCAGTTCTCTAAACACTGAACTAAAATAGTTTGTATGGGGCATGTTAAAAGAATGCCAGCCTACTAAAAGTAATCTTGGAAGGGAAAATACAAAGTAAAATAGGCAGAGACTAACATGGATGAGTAACATGAAAAGATGGACTAGTCATGTCAGCCTATGACAATCTGCACCATCAAAGCAAGAGACAGAGTAGAATAGCGCTCCATGGTAGCCAACCTTTGATGCGGAGATGGCACTTAATGAATGAGTTGATGTTGTCGGAATACCATGAGTTGATGCAGGGAGGGTGCCCTTTGACTCATTGATGTGGCGGGTCGTAATGGCTTTCTTGATATTCCCAGCTCTTACTGGAAAAATTGGAGTTCTTCTATCCCAGGCTATGCTGGGAAACTACTAGTCCAGCCCAGAGGTACTGCAATACTGGATCTTCTATATCAGTAACAGCCACAACTACAGGGAATGCGGCGATCCTAGCTTCTGTTAGCCAGCCTGTTTTGATGCAGACTGTTACCAGGGGAGACCATGAGGATGTAGAACTGCTAGGTCCTGGTCAGCTGATGGTGCGCTGACCCTGCTATTACAATGCCCAATGAATGAATGAAATAAAGAATAAGAGGTTGGCCTAGAAAAATACGGGAGCCGCGATAGCTCAGTGGTTAGTGAACTGGACTACAAAGGACAATAGGTAAGGTTTGATACCAACAGATGGCTTCTGGTTCACCCAGCCTTTAATGGGTACCAGATTTTTTTCTGGGAAAGTAAAGCGGCACGACTACATTACCCCAAAAAATCATGTACTGAAGGTCTGTAAATTTTATGGTCACTAACACCATATTCCCTATATGCCATTTGGCGTGACGGGGGTACTTTACTTTTTACTAGAAAAATACTAAGAGTAACACAGATATGGAAGAAAATGACAGCAGGCATCAGCTTCCTTGACAAGATTGAGAGACTTGCCCAGAACAGGGCTGTTTGGTGTGGCTCACTTCAGATCTTTGGAAAATTTTGATTGAGCTGTCAGGATAGCAGCAAAGAATCACTGGACATGGAAAGTTGTTGTTTTTTTTACTTCTACTCCATAATGCCATCTTTGGCTCAAAGGGACAGAGCGTGAGTTTGTGTATAGAAAAAATAATGTTTACTTCACCCCAATAATGAATTGTGTAGTTTATAAATGTCATAACTACAATATGTTAAGGATTTCCTCATCATAAAAACATTATTGATCTATCTATCTATCTTTCCATCCATCCATCCATCCAACCAACCGTGGCTGACCCATAGGGAATATACCCAGATGCTCTTTCTCTTTTTCTAAATTTCCTTTCTAGCAGTCTCAATCCTTGTAAAGATCTTTTATCTAATCTCGCCATTTGTCTCTGTTCTGTGCAAGCATCTCATTGAGAGAGCCAATTCCTGCTGGCTTCGCCGCTCTGATCAATGTTCTTCTCAGTGTTTTTCTGGGTCGGCCTTTTTTTCTTCTACCTGTTGTTTGAACAACATCTTACATTTAATTATTGAACTACATGGGTTTATAAATCTGAAAAGTTCGCTCCAGCTATATTGTATTAGAACATTTTCACCTATATCTTTAATTATACCCTTGCCGCAATAATGTATATTGTAGTGTGTAAATCTATACTTTGGCTCAAACAGGATTAAAAATCTGTGGTGGCTGCACAGATGGTACAGAGAAGTTTGGAATATTTGTGAAGCGTGTATTACCTGGTGGTCTAGCTGCTACATCTGGTGAGATTAATATTTTTTTTACATGTTTTATGTTTTGATTTCACTGAATATTAGGTTTATTTAATGTTTGACATTTCTCTTTTGTGGACATAAGAAGAAAATTACATCCATATAGAGAAACATAGGAACACTACTGGTTAAAAAAACTTTTTAAAAGAATAATAATGCGAAATTAGTAAAATTGGCCTATGCAAATATAAGAAAAAAAAACATACTTTCTTAGTAAGGGAATCACAGTGACATACTTTCTTAGTAAGGGAACCACAGTGGCTGAGTAGTTATTGCACTCACTTCCTGATCAGAAGTGTTATGGTCCAATTCCCAAAAGTGGCAGATTTATTTATTTTTTTTTTTACCTAAAGGGGCTCACCCTGCCTCTAAAAATGGATACCAGAGATTTCTAGGAAGGAAGGCTTCCAACCACATCACCCAAAAATGTGCCCTGGTCATGGAAAAATATGGTCACTAACCCAATATTTCATCATACGCCAAGGGAGCCCTTTTACCATTCTTAGCAACATTATTTTTTTACAGTGATGGTTTATCTATTGTCTTTTTTTTTTTTTTTTTTTTTTTCCAACTTGGCTAAAATAATCTAGTAAACAAGTAGCCTGGCTAACTCCCACCTTGATGCATTTCTATATACATGATCATCACAGTTTTGAGGTTTATCCAGTCAGTGAAAATGAGTACCTGGCATTTTCTATGAGAAAGTAGGGTAGTGTGATATCATACTGACTACATCTTCTATAAATACGCTATAGTTATTGAAACTAAAAATTGATATACATATAACTATAACTATTTAAATACATGTAAGTCATGTTTCTCTCAAACCTATATCATTACTTGGCACTGTTTATCAATTCTTTTTTTGTTGTTTTGTTTTCATTCTGTGTTATCACCCCTGGTCTCAGCAGCGAGACCTGGCTTGAAACGTTAGTTACTCATTAACGGAAAAAACATGAGTACCTCTGAAGTCGGAGTTATCTGCCTGTGCGGCGGGGGACCCTGTGCACACGGCTGCCAGGGAAAAATGGATTAACACACAAAATTCAGTTCCTAATTTCTAGGGACTTCGTCAGAGTTGGAAGCTGGCGAACGCAACAACAACATTCTGTGTTATGATTTTAGTAGCAAACGTCTTATATTTATCTCATTATCTATCGCTCTTCTCAGTTAATATTGTTTACTTTAATCTCTTTGCATGTGAATATTTCTTCTGTGTGAAGCCAAGGGCTGTATCAACTTGTAAGTAATTAAGTGTAGTCCTGCATATTTGAGATACTATGAGAATCTTTTTCTTCTTCAATTTTCTTGTTGTGTGTGAGTGTTTTTTCTGAGTTAAGCTTAGGATTGTATCAAACCATTTGGAGGGCACCTTCTTAAAATTCAAATAGTTCTATTGGTCTTGAGATGCTTCTTTTAAAAGTAATTTTAAAATAAGGTTACTAGCTTTGCATTTTATGTCCAGCAGCTACAGTAATTGTGATTATAAATTGGTACTGGCACAAAATTTGTAATAAAGATAAGTTACTGTGCACAGTGTCTACACTCCCTGGATGCTGATCATATAGACAAATATGAAATTCTTTTTCAGCCATCATGGCTCATTCAGACTAGGATTCCGGACTCTCTTATGAAGGCAGCTGTCTGTTTAAATGATTCGGTTGCCCCATATAGTTTCTCTTCCGGGGAGGTGGGTGGGGACCACATTGTCCTTCTCAGGTCTGTGTACGGGGGGCAATCCTGTAGAACATGTTTTGTTGTCATGTTATCCAGTGTACAGTGGCATTGGCTGGTAGTTCCTATTTTGAGTTTGGTGAACATGTGGTTTCTCATTCTGTAGTGGCCAGTGCGTAGACGAAGTAATGATGACTTGATCCCTTCTTGATAGTTGGAGGTATCCATCCCTCTCGTTATACTTTGGGTGTTCTTGTTTCCATTTTTCATAGTACTTGCCTTTGATTATGGATTTGGTTTCATCATAGCTGACCAGATGGTTCTCTTGTGGTAATCTCCCTCCCTCTTTAGCTAATTTGTCGGCGCGTTCGTTTCTGTGTATATTACAGTGTGATGGTATACACTAGATGACCACTCTCTGGAAGTTATCACACAGTTGGTCTAGGGTTGTTCTCAAGTCATCTAGCTCACTGTTCCTGGGGGCTTTTAGAGCTGTTAGGACTGACAGTGCATCAGTCAGTATCACCAGACAAATATGAAATACCCTTTCGCTCCTCAATTTGAAAAAAAAAATAATATTTTAGTTTTAGACCCTTTAGTTTTTCATAGTCAGTGAAGTAAAATCTCAAGGATTGACCACAAAAAAGATGGATTGATGGAATATTAGAAACACTAGGCAACAGCAGCAGAGGCCAATGGAAAAGCAAAAGACAGCAAATATATCTACCCTCAATTCTGACAGGCAGATGAGGAAGGAAAACAGCTTCTTCTGAAGTCAATCATTGCATTCTTGTTTGGGCTATTCAAAGGCAAGAAATTAAATAAAATAAAATAATGTGCCTTTTTGTCTTGAATATCTACAAGCAGTTGAAATGGTTATGGTTATTCGAAGGCCCCTGTATCACTGCAAACGACTAGAAATCTATAATTGCTCAACCGCCCATACCAGTGGAATCATCCAAATTCATTTAAAAAGCACATCTCATTGAATATCCAAACAAAGAAAAGCAGTTGCAGTCTTCATCGTAGCAAATACAGCACACATCAAAAGACATAAGGTGTTTCTGCACAGAATTGAATGCATCTGAACTGTTTTTCGTCATACAATATCATCATTCATTGTAAGCAATCTGAATATAGAAACACCAGCTGGATGAAACACAGCTCACGATGTGCACAGAGCACTACTCAGTAGCTCCGCCAGCAAGCTGGACTTGGAATATGAGGAGACTGCAACAAGGAACATTTTTCAGACTCAATGGTTCCCTGTTGTCTATCCACCATATTGACAGGAAGTTAATCAGTTGAAATTTTTAACTTTAAAGGAATGGCTGTGGAGAAGAGAGTGAATAATGGATTAATGAATGTGAATCATTCTCTTCATTCTACAATTTTTTTGTGACAAGTGAAATGACAAATGGAAAATCATCTTCTGTCTACAGCAGAGACACAAGTGTCAGAATGGGAAATGATGCTTTTATTGAGTCTGAAGTGGAAAGTTTGTGTAAAGACTTAGAATTCCAGAGATTCTGTAAGAGGATTTCATGAATTCCTGATGGTGAAAAAAATGTCTACTGCATCAAATGAACACTATCAACAGCATCCCCATAGCTTATGTAATAAAATTGTTAACAAAATAATTTCACTTCTGACACACTAATGTCAGGTTCTGTTGATTATATTTAATGAAATTACATAGCTTGTGTTTGTTTATTTGTTTTGCAGGAGACATATTTTGTGGTGATCTTATTTTGGAAGTGAATGGACAGAGCATGCAGAATGTTACTTATGATAGGTAGGTTGTATTCCAAAATTCCTCTTTGTTGACTCTTTGACAACTATTCCTCAATTTTTTTTTCATCAACAAGATTGTGATGTCTTCTGTACATTTAGGCTCAACATATCTGTCTTCAACAGTTTGTGTATAATAATTTAGATACCTTTGTGACATTTTTCTTCAGTTACCTTTTGTGATATTGTAAATATTACTGCACTTTTTTTTGCAGTGTACTCACATCATCATCATCATGTACTTTGCTTGCTGTCATAGGCGATCATGTCTGTCCACACCTTTGTCTTAATGGTTATTTATCAGTTTTTGTGTGTGACTTTCTACCAAACCATTCTCTTGAAATGTTTATGTCTTTTCTGTCTGTTTCTCTCTATCTTCTTTCAATCATCTTTTCTGCTGTCATATTATATTTAAACCATTCCCTTTATCATATTATATTTAAACCGTTCCCTTTATCATATTATATTAAACCATTCCATTTATCATATTATATTTAAACCTTTCCCTTTATCACATTATATTTAAACCTTTCCTTTTATCACATTATATTTAAACCTTTCCCTTTATCACATTATATTTAAACATTTCCCTTTATCATATTATATTTGGTCATGGGACGCACCAAGATGGACGCTTGTTTGCGTTCGAGCCATGATGTAAACAATGTTGACTTTGCTTGTCTCCAACAGTTTTTCTCATTCTATTAGAGAACATCACGCTATCTTTTATCACAGTGAGTTGGCGAATTTTTAGAAATGTAATCACGGGTTTGATAATAAATATTTGTACACAGTTCATTAACCATCGCTGTAGATCAAGTCTTTATTCCAGTAGTGTTCCAGTATAATGATATATCATTCCCTAATGTTTCTGTGAACACTATTGTAGTCACCACACAAACGCCAATGGCACACATTAAGATTGAGTTCTCACCGACCATTTTGCAGGCCAACAGTGCACTGGCGGTGTGTGAGGTGCAAACATTTACAGAAACCTATTGTCTGGACGGGAATTCTGGGTCGTTTTGTGAAGTGTGTAGCAAAGGCTGCAACGTCATCATCGGTACGTGTCACGGCAACTGTTCACATGGGATCTATGGACACGACTGCTACAGGTCTTGTCTTAGTGTCTGTCCTTTATGTGAGAAAAAATCAGGAAAATGCCTACAATGTAAACATCCTGGCTATACCTGTAATGACACTTGTCCCGATGGTAATTTTGGGCTTCAGTGCGAACAGACGTGTTCTGATGGCTGTGACATCATATGTGACTCGGAAAGTGCAGACTGTATGTGCAAGGAAACGTACTACGGGTCAGTCTGCACTCTCAAATGTCCGAACAACTGTTTCTACGACACCTGTGAACATTCAACCGAGAACTGTACATGCAAGGGAACGTTCTATGGGTCAGACCGCACTCTCAAATCTCCAGACAACTGTTTGAACGGAACCTGTGAACAGTTAACTGGGGCCTGTGTCTCGTATGTCGATGATTCCCACGTTAAGAAGAGTCTGCCGACTACAACAAACCCAAACATATGGATACCCTTCATGATCGCTGCTCTTCTACCTCCTCTTCTGCTTCTCTTGAATTGAGCCATGGCTCGATTCTCAGTGTATTTCCGTGCTAGTCGTAGCTCATATCTTAGTGGGTGTCTGCGATAGCCACGGCTGATATCTTAGTGGGTATATGTGCTGGCCATGGCTCATATCTTAGTGTGTGTCTGTGCTGGCCATGGTTCATATCTTAGTGTATTTCCGTGCTAGCCATGGCTCACATCTTAATCTGTTTCTGTGATACACACATGGTTCATATCTTGGTTTTTTTCCGTGATGCCATGGCTCATATCTTAGTGTGTTTCTGTGCTAGCCATGGCTCATATCTTAGCTTGTGTGTGCGTGCGTGCGTACGCTAGCCATGGTTCATATCTTGGTGTGTGTCATGTTAGTCATATCTCATATCTTGGTGTGTCCATGTTAATTGTATCTCATATCTTTATGTGTGTCTGTGTTTAGTCATATCTCATATCTTAGTGTGTATCTGTGATAGTCATGTGTCATATCTTTGTGTGTGCATATCTATGTCAGTCATATCTCATATATTTGTGTGCATGTCTATGTCAGGCATGTGTCATATCTTTGTGTGTGCATATCTATGTTAGTCATATCTCATATTTTTGCGCGCATGTCTATGTTAGTCATGTGTCATATCTTTGCATGTATGTCTGTGTTAGTCATATCTCATATCTTGATGTGTGTTAGTGTTAGTCATGCCTCGTATCACTGTGTGCATGAGTGTTAGTCACATCTCATATCTTTGTGTGTGCATGTCTGTGTTAGTCACTTCT
This sequence comes from Megaustenia siamemsis, assembly GCA_032433765.1. Lineage (NCBI taxonomy): Eukaryota > Metazoa > Mollusca > Gastropoda > Stylommatophora > Ariophantidae > Megaustenia > Megaustenia siamemsis. Next base: position 57,637,967 of record JAVIAB010000001.1, read on the forward strand.
AGTGACTCGGGCAGATGGTGCTCGTAAACCTGGGAGGGCCGACCATCTAAGGGCAGAGTCCCCCTACAGAAAAGACAATCTGCTGCCTTGCAGGAAGATTGGGGACAATCAAAGGCTAAGGAAAGCAAACCTGAATAAAATGCTGGCTGAAATCGGATGCACTGGGCCACTGGCGCAGAACAAGCGACGTTTTAACGGGTGTTCAATCAGAGTGGATCTGGCAGACTCTTATTGTGATGTTCTGTCTGTGGGGGCGATCAACACACTTAACCTGACAGCTGATTTCATGTGAGAGTCTGGAATCCTACTCTGATTGAGTCCTGATCGCAGAGAGAGAGAGAGAGATATTATATTTAAACCTTTCCCTTTATCATATATTTAAACCTTTCCCTTTATCACATTATATTTAAACCTTTCCCTTTATCACATTATATTTAAACCTTTCCCTTTATCACATTATATTTAAACCTTTCCCTTATCTATATTTAAACCTTTCCCTTTATCATAATATATTTAAACTTTTCCCTTTATCATTATATATTTAAACCCTTCCCTTTATCATTTTATATTTAAACCTTTCCATCTCATACATAACAAGACTCAAAAATAATGATTGCTCCCACCTGAGGTTGGGAATAAGCTTTTCTTTTTTAATTGGCCTCTTTAGAAAATTCCTCATACTCTTTTTAGTTGTCAGTGGTATTTTCAACTTTCTTTTGCAAAACACATTTCTATGGATACCCAATGAATTTTTGGTCCGTTGTTTTATTGTTGAGCATTTTCACAAGTACCAGTAAAGAAAGGCTAAAGGATAGCAAATGAGAAGACTTTTATAAAATCACTACCAGCTTCATTGTAATCTCAACAGCCACAAAAGTGCATGATTTGATTCAGCAAATTACAGATTTTTTTATTGTTTAAGACCACAGTTTTCACATTGTTGATGTTTACTTGTACCAACATGTTGATGTAATTAAGTTTTTTCTTTTTTAACTCCCTGTTAAAATGCACAAAAATGAAATACATACAAATTGGAAAAATAAAATCATTTGAGCATGTAAAGAGACATGACACCTAATTAAAACTATCTATCTATCTATCTCTCTGTTGTCCTTTCGAGCCAAAGATAGCACATAGGGCAGAATTACAATCTCAAAAACAGAAACCTTGCGTGCCAAAATGGCACATATTGCAGAGATCACTGCTTCAAAAATCTATGGTTCAGTTTCCATAACAATGCTTTTTACAATCACAGCTTGTCAAGCCATCGATCAACCTCCTTAGTCGCCTCTTACGACATGCCTGGAAAGTCACAGTGTCACTATTCTTTACTTCCCACATAATGAGGCCCCGGTAACAAAACTTGAAGGAAGTAACCTAGAACACAGTTATACATTGACAATTACCAGTTCTTCCGAGTTAACTGTTGTGTAAAAGGGCTGAATATGTTTAAGATCTATTGTAGCTAACCTTTGGAACTGTAATGACACTTGGCTTTATTTTTTGTCCATCTATAGAGCTGTGACAATGCTTCGTCAAGCCTCTGCCTCGAACCATGTTGAGCTTGTGATTGCTAGGGATGCAGATGCTCAGTAAGTGATGTATTTTGAGCATTGTCATCTTTATTTTCTACCTCAAAGTCATACAGATAAATAGATACTTTTTGGATTTTTCGCTTAAATATAAAATGTATTATTTATAAATCTTGTAATCCCATCATATTATTTTAATTTAATGTCTTTTATTGTTTATAATTTGTTTAGTGAAGGAATTTATTGATGTGGTTTTCACAATTAGACCACTTTGAAGTTAGATTAGTTGTAAGACAGGGTTGCATACTATCTCCCTACTGTTTATTACATACATGGACTATATATGAAAGTTAGCTAACCCATCAAAGACAGGGGTGATCAACGATATTCTATTTGCAGAAGATCAGGCACTAATTAATACATGGAAAAATAGAAGACCTACAAGAACACTTAAATAGACTCAACAGCACAGGCACAAAATATAACATGAAAATCAACATCAACAAAACAAAAGTCCTGAATATCGCAAAAGAGAAACAGAACATCAACATAACTATAGATGGCAGACAACTGAAACAAGTAGAGGAATTCAAATACCTAGGAAGTCTAGTAACAAAGGAGAATTCACAAACAGCAGAAACAGACTCAAGATGCAACAAAGGTTTGTCAAATCATTGGACAGCTATCACCACTATTGTCCAAAAAGGAAATAGCTCTAGAGGCAAAACGGGCACTCTACAATACAATCCTCATCCCAACATTATGCTACCAATGTCAGTCCTGGACCCTAAGATGTAAGAACAATAAGAAAAATAACCTCTACTGAGATTAAATACGTTAGACAAATTACAGGAAACAGGCCTTCTTTTGAGACAATGACTAATACAGACAAATAAAAACTAAAAGCAACTTAAAGTTCAAACTAAAATTGAATTGATAAAACATTGAGGCTAAGAAATAAAAAATGTATCTGATGTAACTAATTTGACTAACCAAAGAAGAATGTTAGCTTTTAGTGCAGCCATCCATATTTATACCTATTACTCTATCGGTATGACACTTTATCTATGTCCTTGTGTGACTTCATCTACCAGGATTGGCTCCCCCTACAATGATTTGTATCATAACTAACCCCAATAGTTAGACTGGCAAGTATTTTCATGCATTAAATTTTAATTCAGGACTCACTCCTTTTGTTAAATAACTCTTTCTACTGACCAGGAGAGAGTTTGCTGACTACATGGCCAGGTTTAGCACCAACCAGAGTCCATCTTCAGCTAAGGATTTTGTCAACAGCAACCAGCTCTCAGGTACAGGATATTTGTGTTAGGATATTTGTATGAGAGAAAGCTGCTAGTTTGTTTATCCTTGAAAAAAAGAAGATACAATTTTACTGATTTAGTTTGTTTATCCTTGAAAAAAGAGGATACAATTTTGCTGATTTAGTTTGTTTATCTTTGAAAAATGAGGATACAATTTTGCTGATTTACTGATATTGCTAAGCTAATCCTATAGCAAATACTTGAAGAGGTTTGAAAGATTTGAAACTCAGCACAAAACTTAAACATTTTGTTTTAGGGGATGAGCCATCTTACCTTTTTCAAGTCAAGCATCAAAATGCAGCTTCAGTTGATAAAAGTATGTCCTTTCTTCTTCTTCTTCATGATGTTCACACCTTTCTGGTCTTTTGCTAGGTAACAACAAAGTTCCTACATTATGTACAGTGTGGGGCCATCCTTCACAGTGTACCCAAAGCAGGCCCACGCTGTACATTTCAGTTTCTATTAATCTCTGTCAGTTATGTGCCATCTTGCTGAGGTTTAGTAATCCTGCTTCTTTTTATAATACTGATCTTCTGCTGGTATGTGATCTGTAAACATGATTATTCTATTCTATTTTCATCCTTGGCTGAGACTGATCAGATTTTATTTTGTTTTGTGGCATACTCCACACACATAAATGTTAAGCAATCACAGTTAATGGTTTATAAAAGATCCTTTAAACATATCTTTATTATAATGATTCATTACTGTAGTTGTGATGTAGATTGTAGGGCCCCCATTTTTCTTGAGCACATTGTGTGGGAGAGATCTGTCCAGCGAACTCTTTCTGGATGCCTTTCTTTCCTACATTAAATCAGGTACCTATTCTTTTGTTCAACTGGAGGATGTGTTTTGAGCCTTCATGTTCTGCCTGAAAAATAAGTAGCCACATCTTAACTGATGTTTAAAATATAAGCAATTAATGGCAGATCTGGTAATAAGTGGCTAATAAGTACATCAAATGTAGATACTCCAGCAGGTGATACTACTTGGCTTTGGATTTGGCCATTAGAGGGTCACCTCTGCTATCTTATTGTGCTCCATTCAGATGGGAACTGAAATGCAAGACCTAGAACATGCTCTCCAGTTCCGTCCAGCCCACAATGACCTACAAGACCTAACCTGTCTCACTCATCAGCGCAGGGTTAGTACACTGTCCAGTCAACCCAGCTGAAAAGGAAATAGGTATCTGATCCACTGAGTTTGGGAAGATAGTGATAGAGAGTAAAAGCACTGGCCTCCTGACCTCCAACTGCTGTGGCCTTGTTCAGTACAATTTAAGAATTTACTCCCCTATGACATTATATAAATTACAAGCCTTCTTTAACTTTAATATTTAATTGTCATTTTGTATTATGCTTTTTAAAATTTGTTATATGTAACATTATATATTTTTTTACTGTGAGATTATTTTGTTGATTTGTTCATAAATAACAGTTGTGAACTGTCTATCATCAAATTCTAACTTCTATATAAGCTGTGATCCAAATTAAAATGTATCAAAGTACAAATAACAGATATTAATGTCCCAACTAAGATGGAATATATTGTAACAACTTGGAAAATTGAGGGACAAAGAGATAGAGGGAAGCAAAGAGAAAAGATACCAGACAGCTTAGGAGAATGGCTTGACAGAAGGTCAACAACAGAAATTATAAATAACTGTCGAGATCGAAAGTTGTGGAGAGACATGATCACCTATGCCAGCTGGCCAGGTACTTGATGATGATGATGATCAAAGATGAAACATGTCAGCCTGATCTGTGAGGGTCCCCAGAAATAAAAGTAGGACACTGCTCAATCTACAGTAAGCGAATATTCTCAACAGTATTCTAAAGGATGAGACCTCTCTTTTGAATAAGATATGAGCCGGATGGAAAACTGCAAACTGAGTTCTGGCGCCCAAAATGGGCAATTTGCAGACAAATTTTAGGGCACTTTTGATGATTTCCCAGTAATGACTAAATTCATGTAGGGAGCTTAACTTTATCTGTGATATTTTGAGCATAGGAAATTGATTTTTGAAGAAGAAAATAGAAGAGATAATGTTTCATATCATGGAACTAGTGTTAATTTGACACTTTACTCTTCATCTTTAGTCTGAAAGATTGTGACCATGTAATTATGAAAACAAACAGTTTTTTAAGAACATGTAACACTTATTTCTGATGCCACCAGATTCAGATGCAGAATTCCCAAGAAAAATAGGAAATTCTTTGAAGGTATGTTCTTGTGAAGTATGTTTAATAGATATTCATTAAATAGACAGTTGAAATACTTATGACCAGTTCTATTTTAGAATTGTCAGTATATTCAATAATAAAAAATGAAAACTAAACAAGCATTCAGTTGAGTTTGGTTTGTTAAATAAGAATGTCTTCTGGATGATAATTGTAGTTATAGGAAACTTGGAATGTTTATGGGGGTCAAGTCTTTTACATTTTGAAACATTCAAATCTGTTTTTTGCAGTGCAGGTCAGAAATATGGAATATATCACAGTATCACATATACTTCTGTAGAAAAAATAGCATAATATCACATAGCACCAAATATAGATTGATATCACATCCAAAGCACAAACTTTTATTTTGTCTTTGTTGCATATTCTATGTTAGATGACAAATATAAAAGTAAAGGAAAGAAAAAAATAACTATTGCAACTAGACTTAAAGAGAGAGAATTCAGACAGATATGCCACACCATCTGGAAACAGCCCAGGAATAAATCAAACATGTTTGAGTGGAACCCAACTGGATAGAGAACCTCAAAAAGTAATGTCTGGTGAAAAATGCTAAAGAAGCTGACCCAAAAAGCTAGTGTTTCAAGGGCAGAGCTGAAGAAGACAACTCTGAATAGAAGTTAATGAATGTGATCCAGTTGTTTATGAAACAAGATGGCCTAAATGAAATTATAAAGTTTAGCAAAGAGTAACATTAATTCTGAGCAGAGTAAATATTTTAGTGCCACATTCAGGATTCAGAGTTGGATGCGTACAGACCAGGAGAACAGCTTGGCCTTTTGCATCAAGGTAAATAAGTTAGCTACTAAACAGTGTGTGCATTGTAATATTACCTGTAGACTGCCTTCTTCCTCTTCTTCCTTTCAACTCCCTGTTGAGCATAGATCTTCAACAAACACTTTCCAAGCCGTTCTGTTTCTTGCCTTTTTTAAGATCATTCCATGCCTTCCTCATCATCTTCATCTATGTTTCCATTTATCTTCTCCAAGAGTATTTTGGTCTTCCTCTTTGTCTTTTTTCCTTGGGGATTCCAATAAAGGGTCCATCATGTAAAACTCTCAGTTGGCTTCTACATTGTGTGTCCTATCCAGCACCATCATCTTCATTGTATCTCTTTCTCCACTGGTATTTGATTGGCACTTTTCCATAATTCTTTGTTAGTGATTTTGTCCTGCCATTTCCATCCTTTTATTCTGCACAAGCACCCATTAATGAATGTCTGTATCTTCATGATTATCATTTTTACTGTTCTCCTATTATTCACAGCAATTCAAAAAGTAATTAAATGAAAGCAAAAATTCTCAATTGTAATGCTGCTGTACTTCTTTTTTCTTTTCAACTCCCTATGATGCACATGTCAACAAACACTTTCCATGCCATTTTGTTTTAGTCCAGTTTAAGATCATTCCATATCTTTCCCATATTTGTCACGTTTTCAACAATTTTTCCCATATCTTTTTGGACCATCCTCTTTTTGCCTCCTCCTCATTGAAGCTATACTAATCACAGTTGTTTGTCACTGATACTTTAGTTGATTTGCTGATCTGTATTTTCATAAAGATAAAATATATATATCTTCTTTTATATTTTCATAAAGCTAAAATATATATATCTTCTTTGTTATTTTCATAAAGATAAAATATATATATCTTCTTTTTTTATTTTCATAAAGCTAAAATATATATATCTTCTTTTTTTTATTTTCATAAAGCTAAAATATATATATATCTTCTTTGTTATTTTCATAAAGATAAAATATATATATCTTCTTTTTTTATTTTCATAAAGATAAAATATATATATCTTCTTTTATACATTCAAAGTAATTAAAAGAAGCTGAATCTGAAAATGTTTAAAACTTTTCTGATTAAAAATTAAATATTGCATTCCCTGAAACTCTAAGATCTGCAAATCTTTGATCCTTTTGTTATGAGCATTAACTGCTAAAAGATCATTAATAGATAATATTTACTTTAGCTACACATTTGATATCGTGTGTGTGTGTGGTGTCACAAACTGAAACTACTTTGATGAAATATCACTTTTCAGAATGAGGAGAATGTACTAGGTTCTTGTCACTTTGAGATGAAAACTAACAACTGTGTCATCATCATCATGTGCCATACCGGTTGGCGTGATCATGTCCTTCCACAATCTTCTATCTTCAGTGCATCGTATCAGTTCTGTTGTTGACTGTTTTCCATGCCATGACACCAAGCTATCCAGTATTTTCTCTCTTTGTCGTCTGCGATCTCTCTTTCCTTTTATTTTGTCAGTTGTTACCAAGTATTCCAACTTTCTTCTTCTCATGATGTGCCCAAAAAATGTTGATTGTTTCTTTCTGATGTTTTTTAGGAGTTCTCTTTTTGTGTTGGCCTCTTTGAGAATTTCTTCGTTGGTCTTTTTAGCTGTCCATGGAACTTTCAACATTCTTCTGAGAAATCCCATCTCTGTGGCCTCTAATCATCTTTTCATTTGTTTGTCTACTGTCCATGATTTGCTTCCATAGGTCAGAATTGGTTCTATATAGCACAGATGAACTCTCTTTCTCACTTCTATTGACATAGATTTGTTGCATAAGACATTTTTCATTTTCTGAAATGCTGTTTTGGCCTGTGTAATAAGAAACAAATTTATCATTTTTTTAAAATGTAATTTGTTAAAAGTAAAAAGTTAAACTTATCTCAGCTTTACAGGTAAAAAAAAATGTTAGGTTTTTTTAAAATGAAATGTTACTGAAATTTTTAGGAGGATATAGTGACTTTAACGGACACATGAGCTCATCTTCAAGTTGTGCCAGTGAAGTGGCCAATCACATGGAAGATGCTGTGAGACCTTTGAGCAATGGGAGCATGGTGTCAAAGAATAAAGACAGCTCCACGGATTACCTTGACACCTTGCTGTCCAGAAAAGCTGTCTCAAGACCCTGGGCTGAAGTTACATTTAGACCAGCTGGAATCTGTAAGTAATTGAAGCATTCCATTGTAATATTAGATAGTGATAACCTGTAAGTAATTGAAGCATTCCATTGTAATATTAGATAGTGATAACCTGTAAGTAATTGAAGCATTCCATAGTAATATTAGAATGTATAACCTGTAAGTAATTGAAGCATTCCATTGTAATATTAGATAGTGATAACCTGTAAGTAATTGAAGCATTTTGTTGTGATATTGGATAGTGACAATCTATAAGTGGTTGTATCATTTGTTGTGATTTTTTTAGTGACAATCTGTAAGTATTTCAAGCATTTTGTTGTGATATTTCATAGTGACAATCTGTAAGTAATTGTAGCATTTTGGTGTGATATTTCATAGTGACAATCTGTAAGTAATTGTAGCATTTTGGTGTGATATTCATAGTGACAATCTGTAAGTAATTGTAGCATTTTGTTGTGATATTAGATAGACTTTCTGTCTGGCATTCACTCTATGACCAATAAAAGAACTGATACTCCACTTTGCCATCCATCCTTAAAAGGACATTAAGTGTGCATAAATGTGTTGTGTTGTTGTTTATTCGCACCTTTCAGCCCAAACACATCTGACTTCAGCATGACATTTGTGAGCACAGGGTTGCCTTCCACCTTAGATCTTTACTCAATAGGCCAGACTAAACTGGCTAGTCTGTTTCTAGAGACTTCTGAAGAGGTGGAGTAATGCTTGGACGGTTCTGGTTCACCGATCCTAACGTAAACCATCAGCTATAATTCACTGACAGCTTCCAGCTCTGTTGCTGTCAGGTGCATTGTCTCCATATATTGGAGAGTGGCAATCAATAAGTAAATAACAAAGTCACGGCAGTAGAGTGTGGTTCTGGTTCACCTATTTTAACGCAAGCCATCAGCTATGATTCACTGACAGCTTCGAGGTCTGTTGCTGTCAGATACCTTGTCCCCATATGTTGCATGGTAACATTCAATAAGTAAATAACAAAGTCACGGCAGCAGAGTGTGGTTAAGCTTCCAGCTCTGTTGCTGTCAGATACCTTGTCCCCATATGTTACATGGTGACATTCAATAAGTAAATAACAAAGTCACGGCAGCAGAGTGTGGTTAAGCTTCCAGCTCTGTTGCTGTCAGATGCCTTGTCCCCATATGTTACATGATGACATTCAATAAGTAAATAACAAGTCACGGCAGCAGAGTGTGGTTAAGCTTCCAGCTCTGTTGCTGTCAGATGCCTTGTCCCCATATGTTACATGGTAACATTCAGTAAGTAAATAACAAAGTCACGGCAGCAGAGTATGGTTAAGCTTCCAGCTCTGTTGCTGTCAGATGCCTTGTCCCCATATGTTACATGGTAACATTCAGTAAGTAAATAACAAAGTCACAGCAGCAGAGTATGGTTTTGGAAATGCAGATGCCAAATTGTGTAGACAAAAGTGAAGACAAACAGCGAGGTTCTCAAGTAGATGTCAGGGCATATGAATGAAGGAGGAGGAGACTGTTTATGATTCTTTGACCATGATATGAGAAGATAGTGGTCGGAGCAGGTGGTCATCACAGATAAAATAAAGGCAAAGAGAAGAATAGGAATATCTTGTCCTGTTATCCAGATGATACAGAAGTCAGAACACATAAACTTAAAGAAATTTGGCAGAGAAAGGTATAGAAGCTGGTTCATTGTGACCTCTCAACCGTGGCAGGAAAACAGATGCCTATTGTTATTGCTTCTTGCCTTTGTGTTCTTTTTAGTGTTTCTCTAGTTTGGCCTCTTTTTCTTTTGCCCACCATTTCCCATTTGAGGATTTGCTTTGATATTCTCACATTATCTCTTCTCAATACATGGTCTACATATGTCCACCTTCTTTTCTTGATATGATAATATTGTTGGATACATGGCCATTTCTCTTGCAGGCTGGTTTTACTGTTTAATATTTATTTATAATATTTGATTGATAAACAACTGTAAGGTCAAAATGTTTTGGAGAGACATGATTATCAATACCATCGCTACTTGATAATGATGATTTATTTTTTAATGTCATTTAGAATCTGCTTTCCTGAAGGTGTAACTGTTATGTAACATTATGTATGTCGACAAAGCAAACAAAACCTACTTTTCTTTAGAGTGGAGGTCTCAACTTCTGCTATTTTATTTTTTTCAGAAAATAATATACTTAGTGCTCATAAATATTTTCTTACATTTTTGCTTGTTTGAAGTGAAAGTATCTGAATGCGCAAAAAAAGTCTTTAATGAAGAGCATTATTTAACTGGATGGTACATAGAGCACACATTTGTTCTGTTTTTGTACTGTAGGCCATTGTTAACCTGGGCCTTAAACTCAGTCCATCCACTCAGATGACCTTGCGGGACAGTTTGACTATTGATCAGGATGGTATGGTCAAATTGAAGGTAAGGGCACTGTTATTTTCCTCAAGTGTTTTTAGCAAAAGCCATAAGCAACTAATTTCTGTATCTTTCTAAATGTCTCATTCTTATTTTTATTTTCTCGCTGTTCCAGGCTTTTTGTTCCCTTATGTGCCCAATCATTCAATACTGGATGGTAAATAGACTTCTGGCTGAAGTAACCTTCATTTAGCATTCTGTTAGCAGTTCTTGATTAATACAAAAACCAAAACTCCCAACACAAGTAAGTATAGAGAGTTTTTGATTAGCCTTTGTTATGTTATCAGTCCTTTAGACCCTTGGAGCATAGACCACAAACAAGTTTCTACATCCATCCTTATTCTTTAACATTGTCTCTTTTTCTCTCCATTCAAGGCCAATGCTCGTAAGGGTTTCCATGACTTCTCTTCTCAATGTATGCCGGGCCTTCCTGGCTTTCTTTTCCTCTGTTCGTGGGTTCCATGGCAGTGCCCGTCTTACTATGTTGGCATCAAGTTTTTTTTTTTTTTTTTTTGTTATGTATATTAGCATTTGGACTGAAAGTGGTCAGCAACTTACAACAGTAATAGCTGATCAAGATCTTATTTCATACTCTCTCCTCCACCCATCCCCCACTTTATGTGGTGGCTCTGACAACAGACAAGTCTGGCCAAGCATTTAATGATCAATAGGGGAGGTAACCAGATACATACAAATGATCTCCTGAAAATGGATGTTTTAGGCCAAAAGGCAGATTTTGCTGCTTGTTGTAAACCAAAACATTGTGCATCTACACTCATTTAATATTCCTTTAACTGAACAATCACAAGGATGGAAAGAGCAAGCTACACATAAAAAGATTACACTAAAAAAAGTAGCTTTAAGACATCTTCATATTTCTTTCCTCAGACAATAACACCATTGATCCTGTGAACATTTTTGTTTGCTCCAAGTCTGACTGGGGGCCATAGTTTTAGAGTAATGCTATGTCAATCGCTCCCTCAATGAGATAGAGTTGCTTGCATAGAACAGAGACAAATGGCGAGATTTGATAAAAGATCTTTACAAGGATTGAAAACTGCTAGAATAAAAATTTAGATAAAAGAAAGAGTATCTGAGTCTATGCCCAATGGGCTGGCTACGGCTCGAAAGGTCAATATATAGATAGATATGTCATTAGGCTATATTTCTCTTTGTCTTTGTGTAGATGGAACATTTTTGTATGCTGTTTTTGGCTTCTGACAACAAGTTTCATGTTAGTCTGACTAATTCCAAATCTTTTGTACATTTTGAATTCATAGTCCATTACGTACATATACTTCTGCTCTATCAAGTTTTTTTTTACATACAGCAGAATGTACAGAAAGATGAGTCACCTATCAGCAATATCCTATAGTTTTTTGCATATCTTGGGGCAAGAATTTAGTTGTTAGTTTTCTGTACGATGTCAAGGAATACCATCATTCCATTGATAGTTTCAAGTTCTAATAGATGTCAGGCCTCAACATAGAAGATAGATCAATTTAGAGTTAGGTTCAGAGTTTCAACACCAGCCTTAGATTAATTTTCTTAATGATTGTGTTGTATTTCAATTGACCCACATTTTACTCTTTATTTTTGGTGTCTGCTGTAACACAGATTTGTTGAAGTCACCAAAGGAATATTTCAGAATGAGCTTGGAGCACTTAAGAGAAGCTTGTCACCAAGAGGGCCACATGAAAACATTCAGGTACTGTTTGGGTTGAGTAAATACTGACAAATTTATTTGTTGAAAATGAAGAAAAAATTGGATCAGCTGAAATCTAATTAATTTATTTAATAAAGCGAAACAAATAAGTTATAATAATGTTTGTTGTCCATTGGATTTATAGTTTCCTGGTTATTGACCTTTGACTTAGTGTCATAGTTTGGCATTTTATTTGCTGGGGTGTCTGTGGATTTTTGGCTTGCCCGGGTCTGATGTTGGAAAACATATTCTCTTTATCTCATCATATCTTAATGTGAACTTTTTCTGTTTATCATCTTATTTTAATCAACTGTTTCTTATAGACACAATGTGAAGGCGCGCCTTACAGCACCAGAGCTGGAAGTTGTCAGCAACCCACAGCTGATGGCTTGCGCCAGGATCGGTGAACCAGAACCATCCAGACCCTGCTCCACCTCTCCGCGGTGCCTCTAGTAACAGACTAACCTGTCTAGTCGGCCAAGCGAGTAGAGATCGAAGAGGGAAGACAACCCTGTACTCAAAAATGTTGTGCTGAAATCAGATGTGTTGGGCCAAAAGGCGCAAATATCACAGTTATACTGTAAACCACAACACAAAGCAGACACACCCACTTAACGTCCTTTTAGGGCGGATGATGAAGAGGAATTCTATAGTCTACTAGAATACTTTAGTCATCGTGCGAACACAAGCAAGCATCTTATTTTAATGTGAACATTTTCTCTTTAACTATAATAGATACAGAACTATACAAAATAATAAAAATTTTTATACTACATTAATGTTATTTCTAACATACTTTAGTAGAATGTACCTTATTTTTGATCGTTTAACAAATACATTTGTTTGTCTCTATAAATTTAGTGAAACATTCAATATCTGTCTAAGTTTAGTGAAACATTCAATATCTGTCTAAGTTTAGTAAAGCATTCAATATCTGTCTAAATATAGTAAAGCATTCAATATCTGTCTAAATTTAGTGAAACATTCAATATCTATAAATTTAGTAAAGCATTCAATATCTGTCTAAATTTAGTGAAACATTCAATATCTATAAATTTAGTAAAGCATTCAATATCTGTCTAAATTTAGTAAAGCATTCAATATCTGTCTAAATTTAGTGAAACATTCAATATCTATAAATTTAGTAAAGCATTCAATATCTGTCTAAATTTAGTAAAGCATTCAATATCTGTCTAAATTTAGTGAAACATTCAATATCTGTCTAAATTTAGTAAAGCATTCAATATCTATCTAAATTTAGTGAAACATTCAATATCTATAAATTTAGTAAAGCATTCAATATCTGTCTAAATTTAGTGAAACATTCAATATCTGTCTAAATTTAGTAAAGCATTCAGTATCTTTAAATTTAGTGAAACATTCAATATCTATAAATTTAGTGAAACATTCAATATCTATAAATTTAGTGAAACATTCAATATCTGTCTAAATTTAGTAAAGCATTCAATATCTGTCTAAATTTAGTGAAACATTCAATATCTGTCTAAATTTAGTAAAGCATTCAATATCTATCTAAATTTAGTGAAACATTCAATATCTATAAATTTAGTAAAGCATTCAATATCTGTCTAAATTTAGTGAAACATTCAATATCTGTCTAAATTTAGTAAAGCATTCAGTATCTTTAAATTTAGTGAAACATTCAATATCTATAAATTTAGTGAAACATTCAATATCTATAAATTTAGTGAAACATTCAATATCTGTCTAAATTTAGTAAAGCATTCAATATCTATAAATTTAGTAAAGCATTCAATATCTATAAATTTAGTGAAACATTCAATATCTATAAATTTAGAAACATTCAATATCTATAAATTTAGTGAAACATTCAATATCTGTATAAATTATTTAAAACATTCAGTGTTTCCATACATAAAATACATACTATAACATTATTTGTTAACAGGGTGGCAGTTTGCTGGAAGAATTTGCTAGCATTGTCCGTGAAAGAGATCAGCTAAAAGTTGAAGTGACTGCCCTGAAGGAGGAGTTGAGGAATTGCAACCAATCTAGCCAAAATTCGGAGGAACAGCTGTTATTTATCAGGAAGGTCAGATTTTTAGCCATACATGACAGCACTCATCATCAAAAGGTTGCCTATAGGTGATCATGTTTCATCACAACTTTTTTTTGTCTCCTCAATTGTTTACTAGTTCATTTTTTTTTTCCTTTGCTAGCTTTTTACCTCTGACGAAGCCCCTAAAGACTAGAAACTGAATTTTGCATGTTAATCCATTTTTCCCTGGTGGCCGTGTGCACAGGTGTACCTCGCTGCACAGGCAGATAACTCCGTCTTCAGAGGTACTCAGATTTTTCCATCGATGAGTAATTGATGTTTCAACCTGGGCCTCACTGCTGAGACCAGGGGTGGTTGCCACAGAGAGAAATCATAAATAAAAATCCCAACTGGTACAGCCAGGATTTGAACCCACAACCTCTCTGTCTCGAAGCCGGTGTCTTGCTTCAAGACCAACAAGTCCCCAGTTCATCTTTTGACTTCTTATCATACCATTCTCTTAACATATTCCATATAATGAGCAACAAAATGGGGCTCTAGTAGCTAACGCGAGAAACCCAGGAGCAACGTTTTGCTGCTGTTATCGTTTTCATAATTATTTCTGCTAAAACCATGTAGTTCATTTATTTCCAACTTCCTGAACAATATGGCTGTTTTAGATCAATTTTCATTTATTTGTATTATTTCAAATTTTAAAAAAAAAGTGCATAAAAACAACATGGGAGCAGCGTGTTAAGCCCCTTGGTAGCAGATGTGTTAAGGTGTCTGATAATCATTTCTGTCTTATATAGATTTTTCTAATTGTGATGTTTCACCTGTGCATTTCTCATGACAAGGCCGAAGGAACATGACTGTTTCATCGTTATATTGGTAATAATTCTGTTGGCTCCAAAAACTTTGATGTTTGTTATCCAGTTGTCCATACTTCTCCATGCTGACAATACTACAATAAGTATTTAGCTTCAAGGTACAGCTTTTGCAGACAGTATTTCCAACCTAGAGTAATATTTTGTGTCCCTCATGTTCTCAGAGTGAAAGAGAAGTATATACATAGATAAATCTATTTCTTATCTTCTACTGTAGAAGTATTGCAAACATCAACTTAATTATTTGTAGCTTTAACCCCTCAGATCCCCTACTGTGTAGGTTTTATTTACCCAGAGGCTAAAAGAAATACAAATTTTGTATTTTTGTGGATTAAAGATGTCAAGCAGTAGATAACAGGACACCATAACTTGCATTCAGACCAGAATTGTGCAACAAGAAAGCTTGATATCGCCCACTTCTTTGTGTCATCTGTTGAAAGGTTCAGTGGAGTCAAGACATCCAATGTCACCTGGGCAAGAAGTGGTTGGCAACTATTAGCTGAATTTTGTAGTCAGAGTCAGTGAACTATAACTGATTGAGGTCCTACTCCACCTGTCCATGCCTGGAAACACTAGCCAGTCTGTCCAAGTGAATAGTATTTAAAGAGTCAAGGTGACCCTGTACCCAAAGATACTACACAGAGGTCACAAGTGCTGGTCTAAAAGGTGCAGCAATTGCAGCTTTGCTATAAAATGATTATACAATGCATTGAAGATCCTTTTTTTAAAGCTGATGACAAAGAGAAGTAGTCATTGAGCAAAGAGAGAAGAAGAAAGGATTTATATACAAGTACAATTTCTTGAGCTTATATGGCATGTCATAATTATGATAATATAATCCTATATTTTGGTGGCAGCTACACTGTTTGCAACAACAACCATTGTTGTTGGTTGGTTCTGTACATCATACTAGCCATTTTATTTCTTTTAACAAATGCAGGTATTTGATAATTAGGTTTTGTTTAGTTAATTGACAGATCATCTGAAGTGCACATCAGACTACTCCTTTATAAGTGCTCAAAGTATATCTCATCTGACAAGCCCATTTTTGTGGTGGTTTAACACAATAGTTTATTTACCCATTAAAACCCATATAAAACAAAGTTGAATGCATTCGAAAATAAATGTCTAAGGAAAATACTTGGTATAGCGTGGAATGAATTCAAACAAACGAGGAAATTAGAGAAATCGCCAATCAACCACTAATATCTTCAGTAATAAAGAAAAGACGATGGTCATATGTTGGACATGTGATGAGAAGAGATAATAAACCAAATAGCAAAGCAAGCCCTCATATGGGAAACAACAGATAAGAGAAAAAGAGGAAGACCCAGAGAGACACTGAGAAGAACATTGATGAGAGAGGCAAGAGCAGCAGGAATCGGCTCCCTCAATGAGATAGAGCTGCTTGCACAGAACAGAGACAAATGGCGAGATTTGATAAAATATCTTTAAAAGAATTGAAAACTGCTAGAACAAAAATTCAGATAAGAGAAGGAGTATCTTGGTCTACGCCCTATGGGCCGGCTACGGCTCGAAAGGTCAGTAGATAGATAGATAGAAAACCCATATTGCTATGGTCATGTGGGCATTGGTGCGGGGAATGAAAAGCTGAAAGACTGCCCATAGGTCTGCCTGTCATATCAATAATAGAGATAGGCTCAAAGAGAAATGTCTTGAAGGTTTTTGTGATTTTTTATGTTGAATGTTAATATAGTTATCAATAGGGAGCAGCAATTTTGAAACAACTTTCAACATCAAGAAATTACAGCCTAGATGAGCTTGTTGTTTGTGCACAAACAGCAAGCTACTGGAACCACATATTTTTTCATCTGCTGTTGAGCAATTATAGGTTTGCCTGGAGTACTGTGATGTCACCTCCAACAGCAATGAGCAATTTATATTGTTCCTCTTAAACAGGGACTTGATCAATATTGAAGAGGGAGTTCAGTGAGAAAATAGAAATGTCTTTGTTTTGTCATTACTCTTTCAAGACAGAATGGTGTACATTTCTAAACAGTTCAAATAACTTCTGATGTTTTATTTTAAGTGTTAGTTTATTCTGACTTATTTTTTAGGACAAGAATTTACCTTTGTGCTTTCGGGGCTGATCCATAGATACATCCCATGAGATAGATAATCTTAAAGTAGTTAATATGGGTATTTCTTACAAAAAGACATATTATTTACTTAATTTTTGGTTATTTAACAGAACCAACATCAATCCAGGAATATTGCTTTGGAAGTCTGTTGTAATGGCAAAATGCCTTGGAACATGCTATTTCAACTGTGATTATTTTATCACTTCTTCAAAAACATAGAATATCATCATCAAGTACCATGCCTGCTGGTGTAGGTGATCATGGCTCTCCATAACTTTGATTTCGGCAATTATTTATCATTTCTGTTGTTGACCTTCTGCCAAGCCATTTTCTTAAGCTGTCTGGTATCTTTTCTCTTTGCTTCCATCTATCTCTTCATCTCTCAATTTTCCCAGTTGTCATAACTCAGTTTCTCAATTGTTTTCCAGTTGTTCCCTTGTCATTACATGGCCAAAAAATGAGGATTGTTTCTTCCTAATATTGGATATTAGCTCTCTTTTTGCTTTGGCCTCTTTCAGTCAGAACATTTTCATTACTCTTTGTAGCTGTCCAACATAGAATATAATAATTACTAATCCTTTCACTTTTAGCCAAAAGGAGAATAAGTATGAATAATTATGTCATAAAATGTAGTGGCTCAGTAAATTGGACATGTCGAGGTGTAAGTTCAATTCCTGGTACAAATTTTTAAAACTGTTTCTATTGGACATGAAAGAAAAACTGACTTGTACGTCACATGGTGACTGGACTGGGACATACAGCCTTTATTCTCCTGCTATGACAGAAACACCAGGCAGATCCTTGAATAAATGCACTTGAAATTGGTGGGGTCTACATAATAAAAATAATTGTAATGATTGTTGCAGCAAGCCCAGGCATCCATAGAGGAAGTGAGGTCATTGAAGAGCAAGCTTCACCTGTCAGAACAAGCGCAGGCCAAAGCCCAACAAACAGAAAGAGATTATGAGGAGGTGGTGGCCATGTTGGAAAATGAAGTCTCACAGCTACGCTTGCAGATGTCAAAATCAGTATGTTCTTTTGTTTGTAACATTATTCTATCATTAACTTTGTTGTTTGTATAGTTGTTCTACTTTTACTAATTCTGATTATTATTATTTGATACCTATATTCATTTTCCTCTCGGGCCAAAGACAGCACATAGGGCAGAAGTCATAGTTCTCCATGATTGATGACCTGCTGCTAGCAGTAGGTTGTTTCTTAGTCCCATAGTTGAGCCTTCACTACTAATTTTTCTGCATAGCGATTCCCTTGGTCTACCTTGTTTTCACTTACCAGATGGTTTCCACATGAATGCCTGATGGAGTCTTTCTTCATTCATTCTCAGCACATGACCGATGTATTTCCAACACCTTTTTATAAAGCTCTAGATGTTTTCTTGTTTTAATTCATCTCTTATCTGTTCATTTAAAATGTATTCTTTCCAGCTTATGTTTCAGATCCCATGGCGACATTTGTTTTCTCTCTCTTTCTCTCTCTCTCTCTGCGATCAAGACTCAACCAGAGTAGGATTCCAGACTCTCTCATGAAGTCAGCTGTCTGTTTAAGTGATTCGATTGCCCCATATAGTTTCTCTGCCAGGGAGGTGGGTGTGGACCACATTGCTCTTCTCAGATCTGTGTACTGGGGGCAATCCTGTAGAACATGTTTTGTAGTCATATTGTCGAGTGTACAGTGGCATAGGCTGGTTGTACCTATTTTGAATTTGGTGAACAATCAGAATTTGTTTTTTGTTTTCAAGGGTATTTAATTTCCCATCTAAAGACCTGGTGAATTTCCAAATTCACAGCCATATGTTAACACTGGTATCATGCAGGATTTGAACAGTTTAAGTTTTGTTTGTTTACTGAGAATTTTCTCCAGATGTTCATCATTTGTTGCAAGCATTTGATGCTAGTGGGATGTGTGTCACGATTTCTGATGTTATGTCTCCATCTCAGGACATTTTGCTGTCTAGGCGGATACAATTTGTAACTTTTTGTAAAATGTCATTGTTAATTATTATATCAGAGGCTTTCTTGATAATATCTAAGACTTTCGTTTTGGTTGTGTTGATCTAGAGGCCCATTCGACCAGAAATATTCTTAAGTTGTTCCATTTTTTCCTGAGCATCAGTATATATTGAGCTCTAAAGTGTCAAGTTGTCTGCAAAGTCAAGATATTCCATGATTTTATTATCAATCCACTTAATGCCTAATTGTCTGCCTTCTGTTGATTTTCACCCAATCACTGACCCAATCAACTGACCCGATCAATTGCAATTCTGAAAAAAGTGGTGACATGCACATCCTAGTTTCACACTTGTTTCTACTCGGAGCCAATCAGTGTTGCCAGCTTCTGTTCTCACACAGCAAACTGAATCTGAATAAAAGGTTTTTATAATATTCACATATTTTGTAGGAAATTCACAGGTGTTTAAGGATTTTCCATTATGTAGGTCAGTGTAAACTATCAAATGCTACAAAGTTAATAATGAATGAAGACTGGAATTTTAATGATTCCTCAATGATGATTCTAAGAGTACAAATGCTATCAATACATGACTGATGTTGTTTAAATCCTGCTTGTTCTTCTCTACGTTTTTTTTATCTGTACACATGTACATATATATAAAATACATCTTGTTCATTCTGTGATCGGATCTGTCTATCCAATATTAGTAGGTTCATCCACAAGAAAGCTGTACAGTAAAAGCAGTATCCAGCATAAGATACTAGTATATTACCAAACTACTGACTAATCATGATTGCACCAAGCATCTGTCACGAAGCCAAACTGATTGTGTAAAAACTGCTTTGTTTTTTTCTTTCTCCTAACTTTACTCATTAACAAAGTGTGTAAAATATGCTTTGTGTTATGTTAGCCTGTACTTTCATATTCCATACACATTTGTTCATCAGGACTGCTTCTCAAGCCTTTAGGTTTTTTTTTACTTTCCTGCAGCACCAACTGTTTGTAGTCAATGTTTTATTTCTTCTAGAAAGTTCTTCTGAAGAAGGCAGTCTTCTCAGGACTAATGATTCTCTCCTTCATTGGTTTGTTTTCCTTCTGTTAGTTCTTCTTCTTCTACCTTTTAGCTCCCAGTGGAGCATAGGTCTTCAACAAACACTTTCCAAGTCGTTCTGTTTTTTGCAATTCTTTTAAGATCATTCCATGTCTTCCCCATCATCTTCATCTCTGCTTCAATCTGTCTTCTCCAAGAATTCCTTGGTCTTCCTCTTTGTCTTTTCCCCTGGGGATTCCAAAAAAGGGCCTGTTGTGTAATACTCTCAGTTGGTTTCCGTAGTGTGTGTCCTATCCATCGCCATCGTCTTCGCTGTATTTCTTTATCCACTGGTATTTGACCGGTACATTTCCATAATTCCACGTTTGTGACTTTGTCCTGCCATTTCCATCCCTTTATTCTGCGCAAGCATCCATTAATGAAAGTCTGTACCTTCGTGATTGTCAATTTTGTTATTCTCCATGTTTCACAGCCATATAATAAACCGACTTAACATTGGAGTTGAAAATTTGTTTTTTGTATTTAGCCTAATTTCTTTGGATTTCCATATGTTTCCCAGTGCAATGAAAGCTCCTCTTGCTTTTGATATCCTTATTTTGGTATCGTTTTCTGTTCCTCCCTCTTTATCTATATTACTGCCCAGATATATATAAGATTGTACGTCTAGTAGAGGTATTTCTCCTAGTTTTATTTGGTTATTGCCAACTGCATTAATTCTCATAATGTTGGTCTTATCTCTATTAATCTTTAGTCCTAGCTGTTGTGATCTCTCATCTAATATACTCATTTATCTTGCATCTGTTGGTGGCTGTGTGATAGGAGAGCTATGTCATCAGCAAAGTCTAAATCATCAAGTTGTTTGGTCAGTGACCACTGGATCCCATTTCTGTTGTTTTGAGTTATTTTCATAATCCAATCTATGGCCAGTAGAAAGAGAATGGAGACAGAAGGCATCCTTGCCTTACTCCTGTTCTATTTCAAATGCTTCTGTAAGCTGTCCTTCATGCACCACACTACATTTTGTTCCTTCATACATTGTTTTTATCAGGTTAATAAACTTTATGGGGATTCCATAATGACTCAGCAACTTCCAAAGCATTCTTCTGTCAAACTATCAATGCCTTTTCGTAATCTATGAATCATATAAAGTGGGGATTTTAGTTCTAAACTTTGTTCAACTATTATACGTAGAGTAGTTATTTGATCAGCACATGATCTGTTCTTCTAAAACCTGCTTGTTCATCTCTCAAGTGTTTCTCTATAGCCTCTTTTGTCTCTCCAGAATGATTCTGCCTAATATTTTTCCTGGCACTGATAGTAGCATAATTCCCCTATAATTGTGCACTCCTGTAAACTTCCTTTCTTGGTAGTTTGATCATATAACCTTCTCTCCAGTCTTTAGGTAT
>JAVIAB010000001.1:57659653-57729653 GCA_032433765.1 Megaustenia siamemsis
TAGTCTTTTTGATATTTATTTCTAGTCATATTTTTTTTGCTTGTTATGTTTATCACATTAAGCAATTGTTGTAGGTTTTAGGATTTTCTGCAAGTAGAACAGTATCATCAGCATATCTCAGGTTATTGATTATCTTTCCATTAATGTTTAGGCCTGGCATCTCTGAGATGTTTTTAAAGATTTGCTCAGTGTATAGATTGAACAAGCTTGGTGATAGGATGCATCCTTGTCTTACTCCTCTTTTATGTCCATGGGTGTAGAGTTTTCCTTGTTATATCTTATTATTGCTGTTTGCCCAGTACAAATTACATATTAGTTGCATGTCTGTGTCATCTAGATGTATATCCTTTAGGCAGTCTATAAGTTGGTTATGGTGTATTCTATCGAAAGCTTTGGTGTACTCTATAAAGCAGGCATTTATTGGTTTGTTTACTTCTGTGTACTTTTCAATCAATGTTCTCATGCTAAATATGGCTTCTTTTGTCCCACTGTTTTTTCCTGAATCCAAATTGTTGCTCATCTAATTCAGTATTGATTTTATTCTGAATCCTTCCTTGTATAACTTTTAGTAAAATTTTTGTTACCTGGCTCATTAGGTTTATTGTTCTGAAATCACTGCATTCAACTGCACCATTCTTTTTAGGCAATGCTATGAAAGTTGATGTTTTTAGATCGTTTGGTATGTATCCTGTATGGTATATGTCATTGCATATGTCTGTGATCACTTCGATGCCAAACTCTTCTAGAGCCTGTATCATCTCTATCTGTATATTGTCAGGTCCTGCTGCCTTTCCATTTTTCATTGTTTTTATATTAATCCTCTCAAATCCCTTGAGAA
Source organism: Megaustenia siamemsis (assembly GCA_032433765.1). Classification (NCBI taxonomy): domain Eukaryota; kingdom Metazoa; phylum Mollusca; class Gastropoda; order Stylommatophora; family Ariophantidae; genus Megaustenia; species Megaustenia siamemsis. The sequence continues at coordinate 57,660,492 of JAVIAB010000001.1, forward strand.
AGAAAGCACGCACGTCCTCTAATGTTCTCCACCAGCACCAAACAAATGCTCTCGTCTAATGCTGCCCCAATGGTACTTTAAGAAATACTGAAGGAAGCTCGTCCAGGAACATTGTTCAAATACATTTACACGCACCAACTTAGTGCTCTAAAATGTCAAGTTAAGGAAACGGGCTGGCTTGTGAAGGAAGCAGTAACACAGTAACACAGGATCGGTGAAAAGCAAGGAAAAAAAGGAAGAAAAATGTACATTATAAGAGAATAAAAATGGCTAATTAATAACAAATAGTAAACTACAAAAAAATATTTCAAATTAATTATATAAAATAATGCGAAACTTAGTTGAGCTTCGGCCCAGAAGCTCCCATTGTGAGGACGACTGTAAGTCAGATGTGGATGCGATGACAAGTAAGAGGGATAAAAACAGTCACCTGATAAAATGAGAAGTCTCATAGGACTGGGAAGTGGGTAACAGGGGGTGTGAATGGCGGTATAGACGAGTATGGGCTGGATTAATAACCTTTTGTGCAGTTAAGATGGTCTTGTACATCAGAGTAAACCGATGTTGCGTGGGTGCTAGGAAAAACACTTGCAGTAGCATATCAACAGGAAATATTTTCATCGTCCGGTCTCTGGGCGATCCGATTCCTTTTTTTAAATGCTACTAAACTGTGCATGCTTTCCCACCAATCACGCAAAGTATATGGCCGCTACGTCGGCCCAAAAATACGTATGTCGCGCCCCTATGCTGACAGTATAGGCGATGTCCTTTGGACTCTAGCCCGAGCATTGAGGTTGGAAGCTGTTTACAGCGCGCCTTCGTAAAGCCTGGAGTGCCCTAAGTCCCAGCAAAGTTGAACCCAAGACTGCTTCAAACCAAGCTACATAAATGTAGGTTGGCACTTCTGGTTGACCGGGGTTGCCCTTCCTATATTGCATTATTGCGACGTACTCGTGGGACTCCAGCCTGAGTAGCGAGGTTGACGTTGTTAACGACACGGCGCTGTAAACCCTGCAGTCCCTGTAAAACCTCGCGGCTTTTGACCACCACTTCAACTATGTGCTATTGAGCTGCAAGGCGGACGGACCTTACCACAAGCCGACCCGTTGGTTGGCATCAGCCCAGCCCAACAGGCCACAGCCCAACAGGCCCACAGCCCTTCAGCCCACAGCCCAACAGGCCACAGCCCATCAGGCCCACAGCCCAACAGGCCCACAGCCCAACAGGCCCACAGACAGTAAGAGCTCCGTCTGTGTCCCAAACATTAGACGACCGGAGATCATTACTATGGTTTAATTTGGGTGGAAGAGGTCAGGAGGGGCGAAGGTGCCTGGTTGATGGTGATAATCCTACATCATCAATCGCCATTCATCATTAACACTGCCATCATCCATTATTATCACTGCCATCATTTATAATTGTATAATCCACCATCATCAATCGCCTTTCGTCAACAACCTTATTATTATCATCATCATCACTGTCATCATCCATAATCATCATTGCTATTGTTCATCATCATCAATCGCCATCCATTATCATCACAACCATCATCCATTATCATCATTGCCATCATTCATTATCATTAGTCACCTTGGATTATTACCCTGCCTTCATCAATCATCATCAATCGCCATCCATTATCATGACAACCATCATCCAAAATCATTATTGCCAGCATCCATATTCATCATTGTCATCATCCAAAATCATTATTGCCATCATCCATATTCATCATTGTCATCCATCCATCAACATCACCATCATCCATCTCCCATACATCATCATCGCCATAATCCATTATCATCAGTCACCATTCATCATCAATCGCTACCATCATCCATCATCCATCATCATTACAGCCATCATTTACCGTCATCCATCCACCATCATCATTACAACCATCTATCATCATTACAACCATCTATCATCATTGGCATTATCCATCCTTATAAATGCCATGTTTCATAATCAGCATTGCCATCATCATCATCCATCATAATCACCCCATTATAACCATCCATCATTATCAATATCCATCATTATTATCATTATCTGTCCTGATTCTTCCCAAGAAGAATGATCGAGAAAACAACAAATAAAATAGGTAACTACGATATATTAAAATACAAATTACAATAACTGTAACTTAAAAGAGTCTCCTTCCATCTTCTTCTTTCCTCACTCATTTACCTTTCAGCGTAAACACAACAAATAACTGCATCTCTAGTGTTCTCTCTCTTCTGCATATTAGCACTGCTAGTTGATGGCTTTAGTAGACTTTCCTTCTTTTCTAAGAATCCGTGAACCTATTTCACCGCAAGTTCCTACTTCAATCGCTCACAACAGAACCTTCTGTTACGTTTCGTTGCTTCCACGTTCCTCTCAAAAGTTATAGTTAACAAATAATGGTTACGTATAACTAAGAACACCAACAATAAAACACCAGAGATGAATGAGTGTGCAACAAAATCAGGGATATGTTTCACGGCTGTTTGTTAATGACACTTTAGTAGTCTTGGTATATTTTTCAGCTGTGAAACATGACTTGAGTACAATTCTGCTATAGTATGTTTAAATGATCATAAGAGAAGCTATAATGTAAACTTTCCCAATATTTGTGGTTAAAATATTGTTTTAGACCAGAAAGGGTTACATTTGCACCATTTTGAAATAAGTATTTCATAAAAGTTATTGGAATAATCAATAAAATACCAAAAGCATAACAAATTAAGTATTCTAGATATTCATGTCAGGTATTCATATGTTTCTACAGTGCTTCAAATTGGAGCCACTCAAATAAAATATCAATCCCAAGAATGAATGGAATGTAGTTGAACCCAAACACTTACATTCAAACTACGTTTTTATGATTAGAACTAAAATGTCATTTCGAGTTTAAAGCAAGCAGCCGTGTCACAGGTGACCTGCGCCTACACAGTTCAGACGTACAAGCACAGGATCACAATTCTAGGAAATTTAGCGTTGGGATGTTGCAAGTATGAGTCTCCACTTTGTTTAGGACATGTATGTATTATATTAGGACATATGTGTATTTTCTGGAATTGATTGCCTTGCTTTCAGACAGGCAGTGATCGTCTTGTGACATCTTGTACAGCAACAGCAGCAACAAGTTCCTCCCCCCGTGTAGCTCCTGGCCATTATTTATAGAGCTCCCCATGTTTGACCCACACAATTCACCTTCATTTCTCATGTCCTTCACTGGATTCTTCTTGGCCTTCCTTTTCCGCCTTCCCCCCACAACATGAAAGGTCATGTGATTCTCCCCCAAACTCTGGAGTCCACGATCTATCCAGCTCTACCACCTTTTCTGTTATCGAGTTGTGAGAAATGATAACATGAACAGTATAGATCATTGCATGTGTGTACGGGCTTGCCTTCCCTATGTGTTTAAACTGGCCACAACAATTCTAATGATACATACACGAAGAGCCCTGCACTAGCCAGGAGCGTGAGCCCGTGTTGAAAGAGTTAAACAAAGAAGCCCAGTGCCACGCAGTTTTCAATGAGATGGCTCTCCTGTCAGGTCATTTCTACGTCTATTCATTGTGTTGTTTTAAGTAGTAAAAAAGTCAAGTACCCCCGTCACGCCAAGTGGCGTATAGGGAATATGGTGTTAGTGACCATAAACTTTATAGACCTTCGGCACATGATTTTGGGGTAATGTGGTCGGTATTACGTCCGTGCCGCTTTACTTCCCAGAAACAAATTTGGTACCCATTTAAAGCTGGGTGAACCCGGAAGCCGTCGGTGGGATCGAACTCTACCTTTTGTCCTTTGTAGTATTGTTTTAAATACATGAGCATTATCAACCTTGGATGAGTGCTTGAAAGCCGGCACATAAACAAACGAAGCTGAAACATAATGCGGGTATCGACCAATCACAACTCGTTATAGCTTGAAAAGGAAAGAACGTGAAGGTTCACAGAGCTTGTAAGAGGTCAAAAGATAAAATACTGTCATCTTCTTCTACTTCTTTCTCTCTGTTTGGTCTTTCAGCGTTGATGGGAGTTATAATTTGCTATTTCTGTTAGCCTCTACTGCTGTTATGTTTACTAGTGTTTTTTTAACATTCCATCAAAATCATCCCTTGAGTCTGGTGTTCTGGCAACATTTATTAAAGGCTCGTTGTGCTGTGTTTTGGTATTTCTGTCTTATCACGTGGCCAAACCGTTTATCTGTTGGTTCATTTTTATATATTCTTATGGCGGGGATTATATTTAGAAGAAATTCTTTGACGGATACAACAAGACATGAACATTCAAATATAGAAGGTAAAGTGATAAGGAATGTTCTAAGCCGTGCGTGTAGAGAAGTATTATCCACTGGCTTCATCAATTCTCGCCGCATTTATAGACAAAACGTGTCAGCGAGACAAACAAATAATGCTGTTTTTATCGGCGCTCAGAAGAGCTTTAGAATAAGTCACTGTTGTAGAAAATGAAAATAAACTTCAACTGTCATAGTTATCGTATTGCTGATGTGGTAAGAAATATACAACAGATGAAACTGTATTTATCCACGTGCCGTTCTATGTAAGCTTCTAGTGATAGAAGAGGTAAATAAAAACGATTACTCTTTCTAACAATACAATATCTCCAACAACCCAAGTTCTGTCTGAATTTGATGAGGCAACAATAACAGGTCAAACTAAAAGTAGAACATCCGTTTATTCCAACAGATGTTTCATATCTTACTTGTTACTGTCAGACACCAGACAGAAACATTTTCATATCTTACTTGTTACTGTCAGACACCAGACAGAAACATTTTCATATCTTACTTGTTACTGTCAGACACCAGACAGAAACATTTTCATATCTTACTTGTTACTGTAAGATATAAGAAAGAAACATTTTCATATTTTACTTGTTACTGTCAGACATCAGAAAGAAACATTTTCATATTTTACTTGTTACTGTCAGACATCAGAAAGAAACAAACAATCGACATTTTTCGGGCACATCATGAAAAGTGGAAGTCGACATATTTGGTAACAACAGACAAAATACAGGAAAAGAGAGACTGTGAACGAGAAAGAGAGAAGATAATAGATATGTTGATGTTGTTGCAAAGGTAAACAGTCAACAACATAATTGATAGGATGCACTGTGGGGAGAATTGTGGAAGAACAGGATCGGCTACTCCAACCAGTATGATGGTATGAAAAGCAATGAAACTAAAGTCAGCTATAGCGCTACCACTCTGTTAGAACGCACACGAGGTGAGGATATATTCAATTGTATCGATTGGTATTTGAAAGAAAAGGACATTATATTGGTCTCATTGAGATATTAATTGGCCTATTTTTTGCAGCTTATATGCATTGATATGAGCAAAGTATATGTCAAATATTTGTTTTAATTTCGTTCTTCGAGGTCTCCAATAAAACCTGGATTAAACATGACATCCAAAGACAAAAGCTTAGCATTGAATTGCCTTCTGGTGAATTGCAAGTCATTCATGATAAAACCGTTAAAGTGGCTAATTGTAACAAGTCAAACTTCACAAGATAAAACCGTCAAGGTGGCTAATTGTAACAAATCAAACTTCACAAGATAAAACCGTCAAGGTGGCTAATTCTAACAAGTCAAACTTCACAAGACAAAACCGTTAAAGTGGCTAATTATAACAAGTCAAACTTCACAAGATAAAACCGCCAAAGTGGCTAATTGTAACAAGTGAAACTTCACGAGATAAAACCGTCAAGGTGACTAATTATAAGAAGTCAAACTTCACAAGATAAAACCGTTAAAGTGGCTAATTATAACAAGTCAAACTTCACAAGATAAAACCGTCAAAGTGGCTAATTGTAACAAGTGAAACTTCAAAAGATAAAACCGTCAAGGTGGCTAATTGTAACAAATCAAACTTCACAAGATAAAACCGTCAAGGTGGCTAATTGTAACAAGTCAAACTTCACAAGATAAAACCGTTAAAGTGGCTAATTATAACAAGTCAATCTTCACAAGATAAAACCGTTAAAGTGGCTAATTGTAACAAGTCAATCTTCACAAGATAAAACCGTTAAAGTGGCTAATTGTAACAAGTCAAACTTCACAAGATAAAACCGTTAAAGTGGCTAATTGTAACAAGTCAATCTTCACAAGATAAAACCGTTAAAGTGGCTAATTGTAACAAGTCAAACTTCACTACTCGAGGATTCTCAAAATTAGACTCTACCTACTACTACTACTACATACAGAAGTCAGTTAACTCTTTCGTGCTCAAGTCTTTACTGGCTTGTTTAACCTCCACATGCCGTCTATGTTTTTCATGCTCATCATGTTCAACTTTCTACCAAGCTGCACAACTGTAGTTTGTTTTGGGCTCAAGAAAACAATCAGATATTTTTCTTTCGATCTTCCTTGTATCCATCTGCTGCTGCCGTGAAGCGTAGCAGGAGCAGAGATGAATACATAATATAATCTGATGGCTACAGATGTTGTTTGTTCTTTTTTATAACTTTCTTTTCAGATATAGTGTCGCTCTTGTGCGTATATGGACGCTGTTAAGATATCAATGTTTTGGTTCTTGCATGTCATTTATTACGACAATCCGTCTTTTTCGTAATCTACCTCTTGCTCCATGTCCTGATGTTTTCAGGCAGAAAACTTTTGAACCATTTCATTTGACGTTTGTTTATATACTCCAAAAACTAATTCCGATCCGTTCTCTGAATTTCACGGAGACTATTCAATCCAATTTTTATTTTACCAATAACTCATTGAAATTGAATATTTCAGAATAGTCCAATAACCGTGTTCAGAGATAAAAAAAAAAAAATAAAACCAATAACATACCCGGAGGTCACACTTTCTATAAAAGCCAGCCAAAGACACCGGAAACGTGGCACAAGTTTCAAGGTCAGAATAAGCTACAGTATTGCAAGGAAATGAGGGAGAAAAGAACTGCCTTCAAGATTGAAGTGATACTGCTGCTGCGAGTTAACATCTGTTCACTGCGCTTACATTTCATTGTACTTTATTGCAGCACATACGATATTCAAAGACTTAGAAAGTTGTTTTATTTAAATAAACATGAAATACGGATTATATAAGGACAAGAGAAGCAACGATAACCATAGGATCATTATTACTAATGTTTATGAGAGTTACATATTCTTTACTTTAGGGTACTTCTGTTATAGGGGACCCATTGGGCGTTTATGAATTGAAACATACCACCTCCCGAATTGCCAACAAGCCCAGGAGTCTGCATTTCAAGGGAGTCTGCGTTGGTCAGAATCTCAGGCTCTCTGAACCGTACATTCGACTACTCTGTAGTATATGTTTTGTGTTTTCTGGAGATTGTCCAGTGATAGAGCTATGTAGTATGTTTTGTGTTTTCTGCAGATTGTCCAGTGATAGAGCTATGTAGTATGTTTTGTGTTTTCTGCAGATTGTCCAGTGATAGTGCTATGTAGTATGTTTTGTGTTTTCTGCAGATTGTCCAGTGATAGTGCTATGTAGTATATGTTTTGTGTTTTCTGCAGATTGTCCAGTGATAGAGCTGTGTAGTATATGTTTTGTGTTTTCTGCAGATTGTCCAGTGATAGAGCTGTGTAGTATATGTTTTGTGTTTTCTGCAGATTGTCCAGTGATAGAGCTATGTAGTATATGTTTTGTGTTTTCTGCAGATTGTCCAGTGATAGAGCTGTGTAGTATATGTTTTGTGTTTTCTGCAGATTGTCCAGTGATAGAGCTATGTAGTATATGTTTTGTGTTTTCTGCAGATTGTCCAGTGATAGAGCTGTGTAGTATATGTTTTGTGTTTTCTGCAGATTGTCCAGTGATAGAGCTATGTAGTATGTTTTGTGTTTTCTACAGATTGTCCAGTGATAGAGCTATGTTGTATATGTTTTGTGTTTTCTGCAGATTGTCCAGTGATAGAGCTATGTAGTATATGTTTTGTGTTTTCTGCAGATTGTCCAGTGATAGTGCTATGTAGTGTGTTTTGTGTTTTCTGCAGATTGTCCAGTGATAGTGCTATGTAGTATATGTTTTGTGTTTTCTGCAGATTGTCGAGTGATAGAGCTATGTAGTATATGTTTTGTGTTTTCTGCAGATTGTCCAGTGATAGAGCTATGTAGTATATTTTTTTTGCAGATTGTCCAGTGATAGAGCTATGTAGTATATGTTTTGTGTTTTCTGCAGATTGTCCAGTGATAGCGCTGTGTAGTATATGTTTTGTGTTTTCTGCAGATTGTCCAGTGATAGAGCTATGTAGTATATGTTTTGTGTTTTCTGCAGATTGTCCAGTGATAGAGCTGTGTAGTATATGTTTTGTGTTTTCTGCAGATTGTCCAGTGATAGAGCTGTGTAGTATATGTTTTGTGTTTTCTGCAGATTGTCCAGTGATAGAGTTGTGTAGTATATGTTTTGTGTTTTCTGCAGATTGTCCAGTGATAGAGCTATGTAGTTTATGTTTTGTGTTTTCTGTAGATTGTCCAGTGATAGAGCTGTGTAGTATATGTTTTGTATTTTCTGCAGATTGTCCAGTGATAGAGCTATGTAGTATATGTTTTGTGTTTTCTGCAGATTGTCCAGTGATAGAGCTATGTAGTATATGTTTTGTGTTTTCTGCAGATTGTCCAGTGATAGAGCTATGTAGTATATGTTTTGTGTTTTCTGCAGATTGTCCAGTGATAGAGCTATGTAGTATATGTTTTGTGTTTTCTGCAGATTGTCCAGTGATAGAGCTGTGTAGTATATGTTTTATGTTTTCTGCAGATTGTCCAGTGATAGAGCTATGTAGTATATGTTTTGTGTTTTCTGCAGATTGTCCAGTGATAGAGCTATGTAGTATGTTTTGTGTTTTCTGGAGATTGTCCAGTGATAGAGCTATGTAGTATATGTTTTGTGTTTTCTGCAGATTGTCCAGTGATAGAGCTCTGTAGTATGTTTTGTATTTTCTGCAGATTGTCCAGTGATAGAGCTATGTAGTATATGTTTTGTGTTTTCTGCAGATTGTCCAGTGATAGAGCTATGTAGTATATGTTTTGTGTTTTCTGCAGATTGTCCAGTGATAGAGCTGTGTAGTATATGTTTTGTGTTTTCTGCAGATTGTCCAGTGACAGAGCTATGTAGTATATGTTTTGTGTTTTCTGCAGATTGTCCAGTGATAGAGCTATGTAGTATATGTTTTGTGTTTTCTGCAGATTGTCCAGTGATAGAGCTATGTAGTATATGTTTTGTGTTTTCTGCAGATTGTCCAGTGATAGAGCTATGTAGTATATGTTTTGTGTTTTCTGCAGATTGTCCAGTGATAGAGCTATGTAGTATATGTTTTGTGTTTTCTGCAGATTGTCCAGTGATAGAGCTATGTAGTATATGTTTTGTGTTTTCTGCAGATTGTCCAGTGATAGAGCTGTGTAGTATATGTTTTGTGTTTTCTGCAGATTGTCCAGTGATAGAGCTGTGTAGTATATGTTTTGTGTTTTCTGCAGATTGTCCAGTGATAGAGCTATGTAGTATATGTTTTGTGTTTTCTGCAGATTGTCCAGTGATAGAGCTGTGTAGTATATGTTTTGTGTTTTCTGCAGATTGTCCAGTGATAGAGCTGTGTAGTATATGTTTTGTGTTTTCTGCAGATTGTCCAGTGATAGAGCTATGTAGTATATGTTTTGTGTTTTCTGCAGATTGTCCAGTGATAGAGCTGTGTAGTATATGTTTTGTGTTTTCTGCAGATTGTCCAGTGATAGAGCTCAGTTTCTTCAACCTGTAGTCTTCCGTAGGCATGTTATGAATCTATGGTGGCCTACTAGTAGCCCAAACACAGTTCGTTTCTTGGGATAATATGCTCAACTAATTGTCTTTGCTCACCCTTCTCCAACATATAATTTGATATTTTATGATTTCTAAACGTGTTCAAGAATCCGCCCCTTGTAGGTCTCGTGATTGTGTGCATCTCTACCCATATCCAAGTGAGATTTGTGTCAATATAACCTTTCCCTGTTTTAACACCGGCAGCGTGTGCTTCAGGTGTCCCTCGCCATACTAGTAGATATTCTACGACTTCAGAGGTACCCTCATTTCTTGTTATCGTCGAAAGTTTTTGACGTTTTGGGTAGTCCCCTCCCCCTATAATTTTGCCCGGGGCTGGAGCCTACTCATTACTACTTGTAACTGCCAAGAGTTCTACTAAATTAACGCGTGCTACAGCACACATAACCTCCTGTTTTTCGCAGTTTTCCAAGAGAAAGGATCTCTCTAGCTGAACCCAGGGGCGGGTAATGCCACGAGGAAACAACTATTCAATTTTTGTTTTTATTCCACCGTCTGGGGTGGGAATTGGCCCTAGTGCAGAGGTCCGATGTCTTACGTCTGTACAAGCCAGCCTGTCTCAAGTATATCATCATCATCATCAAGTATCAGGCCTGCTGGCGTGGGTGATCATGTCTCTCCACAATTTTCGATCTCGACAGTTATTTATTATTACTGTTGTTGATCTTCTGCCAAGCCATTCTCTTAAACTGTCTGTTATTTTTTCTCTTTGCTTCCCTCTATCTCTTCGTCCCTCAATTTTTCCAGTTGTTACAATATATTCCAGCTGTTCTCTTCTCGCTACATGACCAAAAAATGATGATTGTTTCTTCCTAATATTGGAAATTAGCTCTCTTTTTGCTTTGGCCTATTTCAGAATGTTTTCATTACTCTTCTTAGATGACCATGGTATTCTCAACATTCTTCTGTAAAACCACATTTCTACAAACCCAGTGATTTTCTTGTTTGTTGTCCTATTCTCCATGATTCACATTCATATATAATAAATATATCATATCTAAACCTTTTAAAAGGATGCGCCAACGTTTTTAGAATGTTGAGATGATGCAGTAGTAACCCGTGTGTGCTATAGGCTCACAGCATTGCTGAAACTGACCCCAGAGCGTGGTTCAGGTTTAAGCTCCAGACAAACACGTCCTGCTATTAGAACGCATACCGCTGAGCCAGTGTAAAAGTGTTTTTAGGGAATCATAGAAGGAAGTGTTCATAGAAGGAAGTGTTCATAGAAGGAAGTCTTCCTTCTATGATTCCCTATTATCGCCTCGGAAGTTTCCCTATATACTAATATTTATTTATTATTATTTGTCTCTAAAAGTGTTTTTAGGTTGCGCACTCTACCTCGCCTTATACGTTGGCAACTTGTAACTGTTACGCAGGTCAGAATGTGATGGCGATCACAGTCACAAGTTAGGTCATTTAGTCCAAGGCAGCGAAATAGGTACCAGTCTAATAGTTAATAGGGGACGCTGACAATTACAATAAAAACAGACGCCAAACATGCCTAAAATATTTAGGCACGGCTTTTAAGATAATGTTTTTTTTGTGAAGGGCTTACTGGTGTTGACATGTTCAATTTGCGACTGTCGCTGTTAGTGTTAGAGCGTCCCCTTTTAAACTATACTTGGTAAAAGGAGGGGGAAGGGTGGCGCTTTCAAAATAAAAATAAAGTGTTGAACGAAGGTAACCATAAGAAGTCTTGTTATCATAATCACGCTTATCTTCTGAGTACACCCCCCCACCCTATTGCCTCATGCACGTATCACAATTCTCGTGGCGTGGATTTTTTTGTGGAGTGCAGGAAATAAGAATGTAGTCAACACGACAATGTTGTAAACAACTAAAGATTAAACAGAAATCCACTCTTCACAGGAATGAAGGTCACACCTATTTAACTTACCCGCACAAATAATACACTATTAAGACTGTGATTGTAAATGCTTCCGCAATCCCCGACCATTCATATTAAACAGCACGCAAATATATTCACACAGACTACAAGCAGACCAAATGCTCGATAACTCTCATTAGTAAGTGCTTTCCATCTGGATTATTAAAAAAAACATTTTGTTTATATATATATATATATATATATATATATATATATATATATATATATATATATATATATATATATATATATATATATATATATACATACACAAATAAATAATGTCCGTTTATATCTCAGCAAATAAATAATGTCCGTATATATCTCAGCAAATAAATAATGTCCGTTTATATCTCAGCAAATAAATAATGTCCGTTTATATCTCAGCAAATAAATAATGTCCGTATATATCTCAGCAAATAAATAATGTCCGTTTATATCTCAGCAAATAAATAATGTCCGTTTATATCTCAGCAAATAAATAATGTCCGTATATATATATCTATGACCGTGCTGAAGTCGGATGTGTTGGGCCGAAAGGCGCAAATATCACAGTTATACTGTAAACCACAACACAACGCAGACACACCCACTTAACGTCCTTTTAAGGGCGGATGATGAAGAGTAATTCTGTAGTCTACTAGAATACTCTAGAATACTTGAGTCATCGGGCGAACGCAAGCAAGCAATATCTATGACCTATGATTCTATAGATCGAAAGTTGTGGAGAGACATGATCACCTACGCCAGCTGGCATGGTACTTGATGATAATGATGATTTATCTATAATATATCATCATCATCGAGTGCCATCTCCGCAACGAAAGTTGGTTACCATGGAGCGCCATTCTACTTTGTCTCTTGCTTTGATGGTGCAGGTTGTCATAGGCTGATTTGTCCATCTTTTGATGCTACTCGCCCATGTTAGTTGTGGTCTTCCTCTGCCTCATTTATCCTGTATTTTCCCCACCAAGATTACTTTTAGTAGGCTGTTGTGTCTTTTAACATGGCCCAAACACCGCATTTGTCTTGTCTGATTGTGTTTAGTTGTTCTCTTTTCATTTTTAGTTGTTTTAAGACTTCATCGTTTGTTTTCTTTTCCTTCCATCCAATTCTACCTATTCTTCTATATATCCACATTCAAAAGGCTTCAACTCTCTGTTCTGTTTACTGGTATAATGTCCATGTTTCTGCACCATATAGGAATATTGAGTAGATGTAACATTTTGCTATTCTTAGTTTGACACAGGTGGGTGACAATAATAACATATTATATATTGTCGAGCAAAGTACGAATCCTCCTCCCACAAATATGAATATCATATTCTTATTAACCCAATTTCTTTTACAGTCGGCTGTTCAGTTTGAGGACCCCTGGTGGAAATATCGCTAACAGGTTGGTGTTTCTCTCAACAACAACAAAATACAAAGACATACTTTGAGGTAAATCTCCCCGTCACGTGAGCAACTATTTTGTTTCGCTCTGGGCGCACTCCCTACGCTTACCGTTGTGAATGGGTGAACTGTATAACAAGAAAGACAAGGGGGGAGGGGGGATGCAACTTTCCTAAAATAGCCGCCAGTTTCTATATTTACGCGTGCCAGTTAAAACAAACTGCATATAAAATCAAGCAAAATAAGAGCACATGTGAGGCAGACAGGTTTAAATTAACAGGCGTAATAACGAGGCATCAGCCAAAATACAACCTACCAAGCTAGCTCGAGGAGAGAGTGAGAAACATGTACTGGAGAGCTCGCCCCGAGTGTTTATAATTAGAACGCACCTTCTCATTAAGATTGCAGTTTGTGCTAAGTTTAGATTCAGTACAAACATTATTTCTAGTTTCTTCCTGACATTTTTTATTTATTCAAGTGCCATGTTGGCAGACTAAAGACATCATACCTATCCACAGCTTCGTGACCTTGGTCATTCCGGGTGCCATCTCCGCATCGAAGGTTAACTGCAGTGGATTTCCAACTTCTTCAGTATTTTGCATTGTTGATATATTTTGACAGGCAGCGGTTGGCCGGTAGGCTTGTTCATACTCTCCTGTCTATTGATCTTGTTCACCCTGTGCGCAAGTGTCTTCAAATCGTTCCTTTAGTACAGTGATTCTCAATCTTTTTTCGAATCGCGACACATTTCATAACTCAAGCCAAGGGGTGCGATAACACTCCACCCAACCATCACGTACAGATCCTCTTTAACTCTTAAATCTAACATTTAAGTTAAATCTAACATTTAACACGGGGGGATGTGCTTGCAATCAACTTTTTTGTTTGAATCTAACCCCATGTCATCCTCTACATTCACGCAGTTGCTTGCCTTTGTTTCGATATTAAGAAGAAGTGAAAATACAGACTAGTAAATCTATGTACAAGTAAGTAAAGTACCCCCGTCACGCCAAGTGGCGTATAGGGAAATATGGTGTTAGTGACCCTATATTTTACAGACCTTCAGCACATGATTTTTGGGGTAATGTGGTCGGTATTACGCCCGTGCTGCTTTACTTTCCCAGAAAAAAATCCGGTACCCATTTAAGGCTGGGTGAACCTGGAAGCCGTCGGTTGGGATCGAACCCTACCCCTTGTCCTTTGTAACAAAGTCCAGTTCACTAACCACTGAGCTATCGCGGCTCCCTATGTACAAGTAAATGGAAGTAAAATTAGAAAAGCCAGCAAGACCACAATTGTATATTTGTTTAGTTTGGTCGACAGGTCATCCTTATTGCACATCGGACAAGTCTGTCAGTGCTGAGATCTCTTCTGAAGTATATCCGTCAGTGTGAAGCGACTACCGACACCGGTGTTGTGTTGCTGGATAAGTCTTGTTGGACTAGCGCTCCCGCTTGGCATCCCCTACCTTGACATGACGTTCGTGCCAGTCTGTTCATGGTTGCGGAATCAAGGTCATTTTAACAAATCATTTCTTTCGTCCAGCTTCCGCGAACATTCGTAAACGATTGATACATCAGACAAATTGTTAGATATTTTTCGCAAAACATATTACATGTAGAGGAACCGTTCAGAAGGGTAAAGGTTGTTTTCCCTCTTTTTTACTATTTCATCCTACCACATTTTCATTTTTTTCTCTATTTCACTATACCCTAATATTCCCTCTTTTTCTCTTCCATCCTACCATATTTTCACTCTTTCATCCTACCTTATTTTCCCTCTTGTTCTATTCTTTCACCCTACCCTATTTCCCCCGATTTTTCTCTATTTCATCCTACCCTATTCTCACTATTTTTCTCTTTAATATTAGCCTATTTCCCTCCTTTTTCCCCCATCTTTTATCCCACTCTATTTTCACTTTTTTCTTTCTTTCATTCAACCCAATTTTCACTCTTTTTCCGCTCTTTCATCCAACACTATTTCCTCTCTTGTTCCCGCTTTCATCCTACCCTATATTCCCTCTTTCATCCGACCCTATATCCCACTTTTTTCTCTATTTCTTCCAAACTTATTTTCACTCTTTTTCTCCCTTTCATCCTACCCATTTCCTCTCTTGTTCCCTTTTTCATCCTACCCTATTTCCTCTCTTGTTCCCTCTTTTATCCTACCCTATTTTCCCCTCCTTATCCTACTCTATTTACCCCCTCTTTTTTTCTATTTCTTCCAAACATATTTCCCGCTCTTTAATCCTACCCTATTTCCCGCTCTTTCATCCGACCTTTTCCCCTCTATTTCTCTCTTTCATACAACTCTATTTCCCCTCTATTTCCTTTATCATCCTACCATATTTTCCCTCTTTCATCCTACCCTATTTTCACTCTTTTTTTTCGCTTCCATCCTACTCAACGGGACCCCTCCTTTCATGTATTATCATTAGACTCTTTCTATTTTCCCGCTTGGCTTCTTTTAATCCAAAAAGATTATACCTGCACAATTGTCTTTCAATCTTGTAATCAAGGTGCACACAAACCCTGGTCACTGTTTCTTTCCGACATTTTCCGTGTCTATATATGTGTTTGACTTTCGTGTTCAATACTTCTCGTGTTTTAGAAAAGTATTTGCCTTTCGCATTGATCGTTGGATGTTTGTTGTTTTGTACCTGATGAAGGATGTTGCCGAAACGTCGTTGTTTGTCTGGTCTCTATAACAATTTAGCTGCTAGATATAATTGTATGTGTATTTTACAAGAAAGTTAAAGAATGCCAGCTGTAACTTGGCAGGGACATGTCTAAAATCATCATCATCATCGAGTGTCATCTCCGCAACGAAGGTAGGCTACCATGGAGGGCCATTCTGCTGTCTCTTGCTTTGATGGTGCAGGTTGTCATAGGGCGATTTGTCCATCTTTTGATGCTACTCGTCTATGTTAGTCTTGGTCTGCCTCTGCCTTCTTTACCCTGCATTTTCCCCTCCACGATTACTTTTAGTAGGCTGTTGTGTCTTTCAACATGGCCCAAAAATCGCATTTGTCTTGTTTGAATTGTGTTTAGTAGTTCTCTTTTCATTTTTAGTTCTTTTAAGACTTCATCGTTTCTTTTCTTTTCTTTCCATCCAATTCTACCGATTTTTCTATATATTCACATTTCAAAGGCTTCAATTCTCTGTTCTGTTTTCTTGTCTAATGTCCATGTTTCTGCACCATGTAGGAATGTTGAGAAGATATTACATTTTGCTATTCTTAATTTTAGCTATGGTTTTATTTGTTTTGATGTTAGTATATTTTTTCACGACATTAAAATTACTTTTTGCCATTCCTATTCTTTTGTTTATTTCAGTTGTACATTTTTCATCACTGGTTATAGTATGGCCAAGGAAGTTGTAGTTCTGAACTGTCCCCAGGTCTATTCCTTCAATTTTGATATCCACTTGTGGGTTTTTTAAGTATTTTCTTCGTTTATGATCATAGTTTTATAGTCTTTTTAATATCCATATTTTTTGCTTGTCATGTTTATATCATTAAGTAATTGTTGTAGATCTTTAGGATTTTCTGCTAGTAGTACAGTATCGTCAGCATATCTTAGGTTATTGATTATCTTTCCATTAATTTGTAGGCCTGGCATCTCTATGATGTTTTTAAAGATTTGCTCAGTGTATAGATTGAACAAGTTTGGCGATAGGATGCATCCCTGTCTTACTCCTCTTTTTATATCAATGGGTGAAGAGTTCTCTTTGTTATATTTTATTATTGCTCTTTGCTCCCAGTATAGATTACATATTAGTCGTATGTCCATGTTATCTAGATGTATCTCTTTTAGGCATTCTATAAGTTGTTTGTGGTGTACTCTATCAAAAGATTTGGTTTAGTCTATGAAGCAGAATATATTGGTTTGTTTACTTCTGTGTACTTTTCAATTAATGTTCTCATGCAGAATATGGCTTCTCCCCCCCCCCTATTTTTACTAAATCCAAATTGTTGCTCATCTAATTCAGTAATGATTTTACTCTGAACCCTTTCTTGAATAACCTTTAGCAAGATTTTTGTAACATGGCTCATTATGCTTATTGTTCTAAAATCGCTGCATTCAACTGCACCATTCTTTTTATGCAATGCAATGAAAGTTGATGTTTTTAGTTCATTTGGTATGTATCCTGTGTGGTATATGTCGTTGCATATGTCTAATCACATCACTGCCAAAATCTTATGGTGCCTGTATCATCTATATCTGTATGCTGTCAGGTTCTGCTGCTTTTCCCTTTTTCATTGTTTTTATAGCTTTTTCCACCTCAGATTTTAAGATTTTATAGCCTGATGTACATTTTATAATTGGTTTCTTGTCCCTTTGATCATGAAATAGTTCTGTTATATATTTCTGCCACATATCTTTATTGTCTGTTAGCATTTTTCCTTTTTTGTCTGCAATGCATCCGCTTTCTGTGACTTTTTAAATTTGTATTAGTCATTCTTTTTATTTCTGTGTGTATTCCTCTTAAGTCTTGGTTGCTTTTCATAGTTTCTATTTCTATACATTTTTGGCTGAGCCAGTCTTCTTTTGCCTTTTTGCACATTTTGCGTATTTCATTATCTATTTTATTGTATTGGGCAGTGTTCTTCGCTTGTCTTATTTCTTCCATTTTTTCTAAGATGGTGCTAGTTATCAATTTTTTTATTTTTGGTCTTTTCTTTTTTTAGGTAAGGCGTCGCAGATTTCTTGTATGCTTTTCTTTATGTACTGCCGTTTGGTTGTTAATTTTTTTAAATCAGGATTTTCTCTTCTGTATTGCTCAATTCCTTCTTCTAGGAGCTTTAGATATGTGTTCTTTACTTGTATTGTATAAGTATATTTAATATCTTTTTTATTTAAAGCTGTTATATCTAGTGGTACTATTGATGAATTAGACTTGCTCGTTTATATTTAGTTTGATTTTCATTCTAAACATTACAGGATTGTGATCTGAATTAAAATCTGCTCCTGGGTAGGTTTTGGCCTTCTTTACGCTGTTACAGAACCTTTATTTTATCATTATGTAATCTATTTGATTCCTCTTATCTCCAGGGCTTTTCCATGTGTATAGTTTCCTTTTCTCTTGCTCAAAGTAGGTGTTACATATTATCAGCCTGTTTTCTTCACAGAATTGTATTAATCTTTCTCATCTGTCATTTTTTCCCCCTAAACCATGATTTCCTATAATGGTCTTATATCTACCTTTTCCTACTTTAGCGTTCATGTCACCCATTACAATCAAGATGTCTGAAGATTTCACTTGTTTCATAACTTTATTTAGGTCTTCATAGTAGACTTCTATTTGTTCATCTGTGTAGTCTTAAGTATGTCTGTATTATTGCTATGTCGAATGGTTTTGCTTTCATCTTGAGTAGTATAATCCTATTATTGTATGTCCAGTGGGTACTTATTTATTTTTTTAGCTCTCTTTTATTAGTATTCCTACCCCCCCCCTCCTTCGATGTTCTGTTGTGTTCCCTGAGTATATAAATGTATATTTTTCGTCCTCTATGTACCCACATTCTTTCCATCTTGTCTTTGATATGCCTAAAATATATATGTTTATTCGTTCTGCTTTTTGAATAATATTTTCCAATTTTCCTTCTTGGTACAGAGTTCTAACATTCCATGCACTTATGTTAAGATCTTTCCTCCGACATAAGATCGAATTCCTCTCTATGGCTTTCTCTGAGGCTCCAATCTGTTTCACGGTGGTCAGTCACATTCGATGTCTAAAATACGCCCATGGACATTGAAAGTCAATATTTCTCGCTTCTTTATCTCACTAACTTCCCCATACATGAACTATACCTGCGGTTCTCAAACTCTACCTTACCGCGGACCCCATTAAACACATTTTGTTGCCGCGGACCCCCAGGATTTATTTGTGTGTGCTTTCATTCATTCATGATCTCTTTCCATTGAAAAACAAATGATCATGCTATTTATCAAGCCTTCGAGGACCCCCTTGCGGCACAGCACCGTGGACCCCTAGGGGGGCCCGTACATTCAACAAGCAGGACTTGATTGACGTCGTTTCTCTAATCGTGTAAGTTGATCGGTTTTTCCTCCTTACAAACGACACAACATATGAATGATGCTGATGAACGTTGTTCAGGATAACTTCCAGCAGTATCTCTAACCTCACTGACCTATCAATTTCGTGACACTGAAATAACGTCCAGATACCATTTATTATATACCAGATGCTTTGTCTCTAAGTGGTCTTTCATGTTTGAATATTTCATAGATTCGTCAATGACAGACAAACAATTCACAAAACACATTGTGCCTTCCATATGTAAATACTAATCAAAGTGACAAAGCCACATCAAAGTGACAAAGCCACATTTTAGATGGTTTTCTGAATATGTACGTTTTTTTTTAAAATTTAATTGTACAATATTCTGTTAATACGAAAATATTATTTGTCAACAAAAAAAGTTATCGATTTAATTAATTATACACGTTTCATTAATAATTATCAGTTGTAAATGTTATGTTTGTATCACTTACATCAAAGTTGTAAACAAGAAAAAAAGCATATAACGTTTTTTTTTTTTGTTACCAAATCTAAGAAATATTCCCAAATAAAAGAAAAATAGCATTAAAGGGAAATTTAAACACACCCCTAAGAATGTAACTGCATGAAAGTGTGCAAGTAAAGCAACGATACCAAATCTCGAGAAGATGCTCACAGCCTGAAGATAACATCAGTAACCGGAGAACCACAAAAACATAACTCAATGAGTCACTGAACTATTTCATAATGAAGCCATGCAGAGCCAACATCATTTTGAATGTCCTTAATCATGTCAATTGTTAGCAACCTGTTGCACTATTTTATTTTGAAGAATGTAACCTACTATTACCAATATCATGCCAATATCGTATATGTATTCAATTATTACTAAAATACACTCCTCCATTCAAAAATAATCAAAGCGGCAGCGCAGATTTAAAGACACAACCGACGCTCTGTAAAAATTGACAAGCAAAAGTCACCAGGATAATCGCTGGGTTTCCGTTAAGTTTGAAAATAAAATGAAAATTGTTTTCAAATGTCAACCAAAGGAAATAACATAATGTGAACATATATCTCTGAACTCGGCAGTTTTGTAATGGGCTTAAGAATATCCACCGCGGTGGAATTTGTGGGTCAAATTGTGTCTTCCTCCTCTTGAAATCAGCGTTCCAACCTCTGGATGAATGAAGCAGTTCGCGCCATATCGTCATAGACATGTTTGGATAACGTTCATCTTTACGTTTCCTGTTAAACCCATTGAAAAGAGTCATGCCTCAGTGATCATGAGTGTGCGCTGTGACCTCCTTGGCGATCGTTCTCTCCATGTGATGACGCCGGGGTTATCACCATGTCTCTATATTGGGGAACGAAGAGATAGAGGGAGGCAAAGAGAAAAGATACATGACAGCTTAAGAGAATGGCTGAGCAGAAGGTCAACAACAGAAATGATAAATAACTGTCGAGATAGAAAGTTGCGGAGAGACATGATCATCTACGCCAGCAGGCATGGTACTTGATGATGATGATGATGATATTAGCCCAAATATCTTATATGCCCAATTCTCACCTCTTTTAGCGTTCCTCGTTTCATCCATACAGATATGCACACACAGTGGCCAGCTTTATTTGAAGGGTGCCCTTTGTATTTTGTTCTCTCGAGAACTCCAGCAGGACAACTAGTACTGTCTACTTCATACAGTAGCAGGCTAATTAAATGACTGGGCAATCACGTGAGTATTGCAACGAGAGTCGCAATTCGACGAGGATTTGGAAACACAGATTTAACTATTCACAATTCATATAACTTACAGTTTGTCCAGAACCACTTCATTCATTTGTGTTTTCTTAAAAATGTTTTTTTTTTAATTTGTCTATATTCGTCACATTTCAGTATTTTGTCTTCCATTTCTGTTTCGGTAATGTTACTGGTTCTTGCTTTTGTATACAAAATCATCATCACAGGGGTGATCACTCCAATCTCTTGATTCCAGATAAAGATCTCCGTCCTGCGTCATTAATCCAACACCAAGAAATACACACGAGGAACAGTTCATTTAATAATCAATATAATTATGGTACAACGCCATGAGCAGGAGAAGTTAAAACAGAAGTGTACGAAGCAAATATATGAATATAAATAGTGCACCGTTCAGAAATATGAATACAGGAAAGTGCATAAAGTAGAAATATGAATACAGAAAAATGCACTTAAAAGTACGATTATTGAATGCTAATTGCACTAAGCAGACATGTGAATACTGATAAATGCACCAAGCAGAAAAAATATGAATATTAAAAAAGTGCTCAAAGTAGATATATGAACACATACAAGTGAATTAAGCAGAGGTACGAATATAGAAGATTGCGATAAGAAGAAATATGAACACACCGGGAAAATGCTCCAACCATACAAATTTATACTGAAATAGCCATGAAAATGACAATATGTGATACATTTTCACCAAGTACAAACACTAAATACTAACACAGAAATCGCACAAAACACAAACACAATAACTGATAAAACAATAAACCAGAAATATACAAGCAGGAGAAAATAAACCACCAACAAGAAATACGAGCGCGTGCCCACAAGCTGGCAACAGTTTACACAGAAAAATATAACATTACGCAATTGTAAGACACATCAACAGGCAGGAACAAACGAAGTGCGCACCTCTTTGTATGTTTAATGAGCATGAACGACATATAAAGGACTTTAAATTAGGGGCGCAAACCTAATTGCTCCCACACATCTGATAAAGCACATCAGTATCAAAATGAAACTCTTGACTTTCCATGGTGATTAGCGGGCGGATAACTAGAACCCTACATAGCTCGAACTCTTTTATGAGCACGGAGACATTAGAAGCGATGCGTAGGACGATGCAATCCTCGCGTTTAAAATAAGCCAACCCAATTACTATATAGAACACGTTTCCCATTCTTTCCGTACTGCCGCTTCTAGACTCGGAAGCTCTATCTCTGTATTGACAAGAGAGAACTCTGCTGCTAGTGATGCTGCCAGAGTCTATCTTCCGTAAATCACAATTTCAAACATCCCCAGGCTGCATAGATACGGCATCACGGCTGGGGCGTGAGCTTGAGTTCACATCAATGTTGATTTGTTTAAAACACGTAGTTGTCATATATAACTAGTCAATGAAATGGGTTTTTTTTTTTATTAAGAAATAGATCTATAAAGTTTATGCTTGACAAAGTATTACATAAACTAGTGTGTTAATTGTCGCTGCTAGGTCGGCAACATGTGCGTACAATGAGGTAGTTTAATATATGTCCTTCTTGACAGGCCTTCCATATTGCGGGCTGGTTTTTGTCATGCCTGGTAATCAAACTTGTAGGCTAAAGTAAGTGAGTAAGAAGTCAGAGACAGAGAGAGGGAAAGAAAGAAAGAAGGAAAGAAAGAAAGAAAGAGAGAGAGAGAGAGAGAGAGAGAGAGAGAGAGAGAAATATAGTGAAGAAAAATAGGAATATATATTTTTTCCCTATTTTTCTGCACCACACTTTCTCTCTCTGACTTTATATATATATATGGGAACCTCTGTGACTAGGTGTCTAGCGAGCTCGCTTCCCGTTGGAAGGACTAGCGTTCAATTCCCAGAAGTGACGGATCGTTGTTTTTTTTTTTTTTTTTTCGGATCGACACGGCTCGGGGATTCATCGGCATATAAAAAGTAGCGGTAGATTTATCTGGGAAGTAAAGGCGGCCTGGCGCGATATCGACCACATCACCCAATTCATCATGTGCCACGATCATGGCGAAAAATGTGCCACGGCCATTGCGAAAAATGTCTTCTTCTACCTTTTAGCTCCCAGTGGAGCATAGGTCTTCAACAAACACTTTCCAAGTCGTTCTGTTTTTTGCAATTCTTTTAAGATCATTCCATGTCTTCCTCATCATCTTCATCTCTGCTTCAATCTGTCTTCTCCAAGAATTCCTTGGTCTTCCTCTTTGTCTTTTCCCCTGGGGATTCCAAAAAAGGGCCTGTTGTGTAATACTCTCAGTTGGTTTCCGTAGTGTGTGTCCTATCCATCGCCATCGTCTTCGCTGTATTTCTTTATCCACTGGTATTTGACCGGTACATTTCCATAATTCCACGTTTGTGACTTTGTCCTGCCATTTCCATCCCTTTTGGATGGGCGAAAAATGTGGTCACTAATATATAAATATTTATACATTTTGAAATTGGGGGGGGGGGGGGGGGGGAGAGTAAGTGGGTATGAGAGTGAAGAGTTTGATGAAAGAGATAAAGCATGAGAGCATTGACGGAGAAAACGCTCAGAGATCGAGTGTGCTTGCGCGCGAGCACATAAATATTGAGAAAATTGTGCGGGTGTGTGAACTGAAAGAAAGGATAGTGTAAACAAAAAAAAAAATAATAGATAATACGCTCATACACACACACACGTGCACACGCGCGAAATAGGCAGGCAAACGGACGGAGATCGAGTAGACAGAGAGACAGATGACACGGCACAACAAACAGAAGGAAATATCAAGACGCTGTTCAGAACTTAATGAAGGTGGAAAGATGCCCCGTGACGTATTTATGTCATTAAACAGGCCAATGGGTTTGTTCAAAACTGTACAGCATGTCACAATATGGCCTTTGACGTCTTGACAAACGGCTGGTAGCAAACAATAAGTCTGTAATTTGGTAAAATATTCGTGTCTCACGTTAGTTGTTTTACCGAGTTGCTTCTATTGTGGCTATCAATCTACCAATAGAATTGTTTGATTATCTTACCCAATTAAAGCTGAGGGAACCTAGAATTCATTGACTGAGATCGAACCATACCTCTTATCCTAAATAGACTAGTTCACCGAGTACTGTTCTATAGTGCGGCACTCCGGTATAGGACTGATGCAGTTGATTGTTTCATGCCATTTTTTTAGATCAGTACGTGTGGGTAGGGGTACCTTCAGCTGAAGTGTGTCAACGGTCAGCAGAGTTAGGATGGCACTCATAGGTGGAACTTACTCGTGACAAGTGCAATTCAACACTTTGATGTTAACTGCCTGGTGAGAATATCCACTACACAACCGCAGGCCAACAGAAGTTTACATTTTTTTAAAAGAAGTAAAATGGCGACAAACAGCAGGGTGAACTAGCAAGGGAGACAACCATCTGTGAGTTCAGGGTGCCATAACCTCTTCCCTTTTAGATGAGACTCGTTGGTAGCCCGCCGCAGGCATTAGAAAAAAAAATAGGAATAATGGCAGCTCATTAAGGAGGGGGAAAAAACTCTTAATATTCACGTCTTGTAGATATAAATATAGGAATGGTTTATGCATTAATCTCAGAAAAATAAAATCTATTTCAATCTATCGCTGGAGTTTCGAACTTGGACTTACAAGCCACGACGAGAAGAGAGGACCTACTGTACAGGAAACGATAGCTTTCAATGTCACTGTCCAGTCTTACAGGAGACAACAGGTACCGTATCTATTTTCAGCTCACATTTTCTTTTTTTTTTTCAGCGTTCGCCAGCTCTGACGAAGTCCCTAGAGAATAGGAACTGAATTTTGCGTGTTAATCCATTTTTCCCTGACAGCCATGTACAGGGGTCCCTCGCTGCACAGGCAGATAATTCCGTCTTCGGAGGTACTCATATTTTTTCAGTCCATGAGTAATTGAAGTTTCAAGCCGGGGCTTCGCTGCTGATGGTTGCCGCAGAGAGAAATCGGAAATAAAAATCCCAACTGGTGCAACCGGGATTTGAACCCAAGATCCCTCTGTCTCAAGGCCGGCGTCTTGCCTCGAGACCAACCAGTCCCCCAGCTCACATACTGAAAGCATCGTACGTTTATTAAGAGCTCAACCCCAGGTCAGTAAATGCTAGTCAACGCACAGCTCAACAATATGTATTAACACACATTCAAGTGCGGCCATACATTGATCTTCATGAATGACGAGGTGATAAAGAGACAAATTATGGGATGTATTGTGCTCAACCATCATCTGACAACGCCGTCTAAGATGGTCGGGCTATCAAGTACTGAATGGAGGATAAATGGATTCTTAAAACGAAGCGATGGTCCATAGTCATCTATAGATTTACAAAGGCTTCAAAGGCCTACGGACTGACAGGAAATTCCCGGAAAACCTACAACTCATCATCATCATCGAGTGCCTTCTCCGCAACGAAGGTTGGCTACCATGGAGCGCCATTCTGCTCTGTCTCTTGCTTTGATGGTGCAGGTTGGCTAGCGTGAGTCTATAGCTCCTACAGATGATAACGTTACACTAGTTGGATGGTTTTTCCATTTTTTTTCCTCTGCCCGCGGACTTTTGAAAATCTATAGGCGGCTATGGAAGGTCCTTGCAAAATATGACACTTCCTGAGTTTGATTGTGAGAAAATGTGTTGTGTGCGATTGGGAACAGGTTGTCACAGACACAGATAAATGCTGCTCTGAGGGCTAACTGTGAGACAAGTTGCTGACTACACAAGAAAGACTAGCCTCTCAAGGCTCGCTGAAGCTGAGGTCATCGTTTCACAATCACTGGCCACCATCATCATCATTGAGTGCAGTCTCCGCTTCGAAGGTTGGCTACCATGGAGCGCCATTTCGCTTTGTCTCTTTCTTTGATGGTGCAGGTTGTCATAGGCTGACTTGTCCATCTTTTTGATGGTACTCGTCCATGTTTGTGTCTGCCTTTGCCTCTTTTACCTTGTATTTTCCCCTCCAAGATTATTTTTAGAAGGCTGCTGCATCTTTTAACATGCTCCAAAAATCTCATTTGTCTTGTTTGAATTATGGTTAGTAGTTCTCTTTTCATTTTTAGTTCTTTTAAGACTTCATCGTCATTTGTTTTCTTTACTTTCCATCCAATTTGTCACATTCTTCTATAAATCCACACTTCAAAGGCTTCAACTTTTTGTTTTCTTGTCTAATGTCCATGTTTCTGCACCATACAATCACTGGTACGTGAACCGAATCCCATTGTGAACGATCGGGTTTCCTCCTGTGGACCCTCCTAACAGGACTGGTGAGATCGAGAACCCTGTCTTATCAGAGACGGATCATATATAAGTCTGTTCCGTATTGTTAGTGCGCACACAAACAGCCCTTGGTAGTTGACAATATAATAGAAAGGACTGTTCAGACCTCACCGTCGTCTCTCTGACATTCCACAAGAATGTTCGTTTTGGAGACAGAAACAAACAAATATCGTGTGCGGCCGCGAGTAAAGCTGGAAAAACCTGAAAAAATAAACTTAAAATTGTTGTCTGATGTCCAACCTGCCCTATGGATATAACACTGACCGGATGATCTTGGGACCTGGCAACTTTCCTCTCTTCCGGACCTTTTGCCCTTTATTCTTCGTGTTGAAAAGTAGCATACCGTTTTAATGTGTTGTCCTATTTCTGATGAATGCATGTGGCCGAAGTATTATATTTTGTTCGGTTTCCTTATTAGTTTAGCTGCCCAATACAATTGTACGTGCATCTGATAGAGTCTGTGCTTTGGGCTGAGATCGTCCGGTGTTATCAGAGAATAAATACAATCAGACGTTAGTGGACCCTGCCTGAGTAGAGTGATGCTGGTCTTAGGATCAAGAAAATATCTGGAAGAGTGTAGGACATAATCTTTCACACGAGCACTAGGTATCTACTTCGTGACATCATTTAATGTCGTAGAGGAGTCAGGCTATAGACTTTACCATACAAGACCACAACATTTGCATGGTGAGAAAACAAGACACTATGCCAACCAAATCCTTAATAAAACTAAGACATGTCAAATATGTGTGTATACTTACGTCTTTTAACGTTCTCAGCGCCTCCACGTACTCCTTCTCATTCTTATAGAGTTCCTCCACAATGTGGTAGCGTTTATCCTGAAAAAAAGAAAGATATCAACACGAGAATTATGCTGCCAACAAAGCTGATACTGTTTGTGTCCCTATATCAACACGAGAATTATGCTGCCAACAAAGCTGATACTGTTTGTGTCCCTATATCAACACGAGAATTATGCTGCCAACAAAGCTGATACTGTTTGTGTCCCTATATCAACACGAGAATTACGCTGCCAACAAAGCTGATACTGTTTGTGTCCCTATATCAACACGAGAATTACGCTGCCAACAAAGCTGATACTGTTTGTGTCCCTATATCAACACGAGAATTACGCTGCCAACAAAGCTGATACTGTTTGTGTCCCTATATCAACACGAGAATTACGCTGCCAACAAAGCTGATACTGTTTGTGTCCCTATATCAACGTGAGAATTATGCTGCCAACAAAGCTGATACTGTTTGTGTCCCTATATCAACATGAGAATTATGCTGCCAACAAAGCTGATACTGTTTGTGTCCCTATATCAACACGATAATTACGCTGCCAACAAAGCTGATACTGTTTGTGTCCCTATATCAACGTGAGAATTATGCTGCCAACAAAGCTGATACTGTTTGTGTCCCTATATCAACACGAGAATTATGCTGCCAACAAAGCTGATACTGTTTGTGTCCCTATATCAACACGAGAATTACGCTGCCAACAAAGCTGATACTGTTTGTGTCCCTATATCAACACGAGAATTATGCTGCCAACAAAGCTGATACTGTTTGTGTCCCTATATCAACACGAGAATTACGCTGCCAACAAAGCTGATACTGTTTGTGTCCCTATATCAACACGAGAATTACGCTGCCAACAAAGCTGATACTGTTTGTGTCCCTATATCAACACGAGAATTACGCTGCCAACAAAGCTGATACTGTTTGTGTCCCTATATCAACACGAGAATTACGCTGCCAACAAAGCTGATACTGTTTGTGTCCCTATATCAACACGAGAATTACGCTGCCAACAAAGCTGATACTGTTTGTGTCCCTATATCAACGTGAGAATTATGCTGCCAACAAAGCTGATACTGTTTGTGTCCCTATATCAACACGAGAATTACGCTGCCAACAAAGCTGATACTGTTTGTGTCCCTATATCAACGTGAGAATTATGCTGCCAACAAAGCTGATACTGTTTGTGTCCCTATATCAACGTGAAAATTATGCTGCCAACAAAGCTGATACTGTTTGTGTCCCTATATCAACGTGAGAACTATGCTGCCAACAAAGCTGATACTGTTTGTGTCCCTATATCAACACGAGAATTACGCTGCCAACAAAGCTGATACTGTTTGTGTCCCTATATCAACGTGAGAATTATGCTGCCAACAAAGCTGATACTGTTTGTGTCCCTATATCAACATGAGAATTATGTTGCCAACAAAGCTGATATTGTTTGTGTCCCTACATCACTACCACCTTAGTACTGTGTGACTTCATTCGATAAGTTTTAATTTTACAAAGCCTTTTTATCTAGTAATCTTCTTCTCCTCTATTTTCTTTTTCGTAGTTTCTTCTACTTAATTTTCTTAATTGTTATTCTTCCTCCATTGTTATTCATCTTCTACTTTCATTACCACCACCTTCTAATTGTTATAAATCTTGTAACGAACAAGCAACCAGTAACCAATACGTTTTTGTTACATCTACCCGGATAATAATAACATGTCTCTACTTGTCCATGTCACTGTTCATCCCTTGCAGAGTTCCCCAAGTCTGACCCACACCTCGTGTCACCGCCTTCATTCTCCCCACCACTGGTCGTCTCCCCTGAAGCCCAAGGCATGATAATTCTAATGGTTTCTACATAGTATATGAATACATGCCCTGTCTATTATCAGTGCGACCCTCAACGAGCTGAGCCAGTCTTCACATAATAATAAAGCCATTACAAAAATTAATTCATTTCTGAATGGGTCGATTGTAAGGTTTGGAGAATAAAGGCAGTACGGTGAGTTCTTACGCCTCGCTGTGGTCAGGTCAGAGAATGTTATTTCACCACTGGCAGTAGAGACTATTTAGACCTTGCTATGTAAGGACAACCTGCACCATAAAAGCAAGGGGCAGAGCGGAATGGCGCTCCATGGTAGCCAACCTTCGATGCGAAGACGGCACTCATTGAATGAATGAAATATGTAAGGAACCGTTGCCCGCCTGCTGGTACGGTGTATTGTTCGTTTTTACCCATTAGAAAATATTTCTTAGGCTGGACATCAACAGTTATAGTTGTGTGTTTGTTTCTTTTCTTGCAGTTATTCAGCATTTAGATCCACACAAAGAAAGTAGCGCAGATATAGGCAACTTTAGTTGGTAATTGTGTACATATATCGCAGCATTATTTTAACTTGACGTTCTCACATCATATTTGATGTCACAAGCCCAACCTGTGGTCTATTATTAGAAGTAGCGCATTATAGGGCTAGTCTCGTGATGAACCACAAATAGAAGCGACTGACATCAATCACGTGATCAACAACAGAAGAGCTACTTGAATGCTGGCGACATTGTTGTCTAGCAGTTACCATGAGGAGAAGAATGGCTGTGGGAGCATGGACAGAAAGCTGGGTCACAATGTGCTCCAATAGCTACAATCGACATTAACTCGCAGGATCTAAAGACATGAGCCCTGCCGCATCAGTAGAATAAGAATATTGTGGCGAGGTCAACGTGCTAGAGACACTACTCACTCTCTGACTAGAGAATCTGTCAATCTCTACAAACAGCTAATTTGACCAGGAGAAACGGATAAAAAGGACAGCTAACTCCGGTTAAAACAAGTATCAGATAATTGGGATCTAAATTAGCAAAATTGTGCAGCCTCGTTGTGATACCGTACACATTAGAACAAACGTTCTCTTAAATGCATCGTATCTTCTTCCTCCCCCCCCCTCCCCCTTTTTTTTAAAGTACCATTGTCGAAATCAGTAAGGCGTGTGTTAAATAAGCGAGCTACCGAAAACACCAAACTGCACTTTCTGTCACCTTTATAAAGGAACATCGCATACGAGGCTGACACAAGTAGAATTAGACCGGCCCTGTTAACCTTTCAAAAACAAGATATAACTCAACACAAGACACTTGCTCGAGCAACTACACCGACAGTTGCATTTCTGTATGTTTATTGTGTTTGCACGCTCATTCATGCCTGCCGTGCGTGCCATCTTTTCCATATTCGTGTCAGGTTTTGCATTGACAGCGAGTGTAGACAAACGTGTATGTGCAGCAATGGTTTCGCTTTTGGGCACAAGGAGCTGGAGAGAACTGCACTTTAAACGAAAGTCACAGACATGTCATTCAAATAAAATCAGTGACATCATCGTCATCTTATTTCCCTTCTGCGTTCGCCTTATAATGGATATACAATTGGACTGGTCGCGCTGTGGTTATCATGCTGAACACACGTGATTGCGACAACACAATTATAGGCCCACAGTTCTGGCTTGACCACGCGGGTTAGTTTGTTTTCAAACCTATAACATGGAGAGTAGTAGGGTCTTGATCAATTCTATGTCACTTGTCGTGAGAGCAGCAGTCAACTATGAGTCGTAGACCGCCCCAGTCCAGTTGTTCGTCTTGGGCCCAACGATATATTTATCACTGTCTTTATTTCAATGTAAGCCAGGGCAGGAATGCAGTGGTAAACGAACTGAGAACAAGATATCAGAATCAATTCCCAAATCTAACGACTTCCATATTTAAAAAGCAAAGTACCCCCGTCACACCAAGTGGCGTATAGGGAATATGGTATTAGTGAACATAATTTTTACAGACCTTCGACACGTGATTCTTGAGGTAATGTGGTCGGTATTACGCCCGTGTCGCTTTACATTCTCTGAAAAAATCCGATACCCATTTAAGGCTGGGTGAACTCGGAAGCCGTCGGTCAGGATCGAACCCGACCTCTTGTCATATGTAGTCCAGTTAACTAACAACTGAGCTATCACTGCACCCGACTTCCATGTTTACCCAGCATTAAATGGCGCGTGACGCAGTTATGGCCACATGACTCAGAGTGTGCTGATGGTAAAAAAAATGCCTGGGCACTAACACCGTATTACCCATACACCAAGCTCGACACGTACCCATAACTAGAACATGACCAGAAATTGCCCACAGATAATGTATCGAACAAATCTTTTCTCTTACAAATACGTATCATTGTTGATTATAGCTGTTGAATGTATAACATAACCTTATTGTTCGTGCTTTCTGTTATGTATATATCTAAATTGAAATAAGATAACGAATGTCACAATGTTATCGTTTTGTTCATTTATGGAATGAGAGAAGCGACCAATGGTGTAGACGTTTGCGAGTGACAGAACCTGAGTGCCTGCGAGCAGTGTGTGTGTGTGTCTGCTAGCGATCTGTGTCTGTGTGTGGGCTAGCAATCTGTATGTCTGTGTGTGTCAATATAGTGGTCACTGTATAAGCCTTTTACTCGACAGGTGTAGTAGAGCGCGCGCGGCCTTGTGGAAGCTGTTCCACCTGTTCATATCTTCTTTCTTTGAAATGAAGCAGCCTACAGATCAACATAATTCTGAATGTGAAATGCAACACATCGGAATGAGCAATGCAACACATCGGAATGAGCAATGCAACACATCGGAATGAGCAATGCAACATATCGGAATGAGCAATGCAACACACTTGGTAATGGATGAAGATTCTCTCCCCTCATTTATAATGAACTAACCAGTGTATTTAAAGTCAAAACCAAGGATTCTCTCCCCTCATTTATAATGAACTAACCAGTGTATTTAAAGTCAAAACCAAGGATTCTCTCCCCTCATTTATAATGAACTAACCAGTGTATTTAAAGTCAAAACCAAGGATTCTCTCCCCTCATTTATAATGAACTAACCAGTGTATTTAAAGTCAAAACCAAGGATTCTCTCCCCTCATTTATAATGAACTAACCAGTATATTTAAATTCAAAACCAAGGATTCTCTCCCCTCATTTATAATGAACTAACCAGTGTATTTAAAGTCAAAACCAAGGATTCTCTCCCCTCATTTATAATGAACTAACCAGTATATTTAAATTCAAAACCAAGGATTCTCTCCCTCATTTATAATGAACTAACCAGTGTATTTAAATTCAAAACCAAGGATTCTCTCCCCTCATTTATAATGAACTAACCAGTGTATTTAAATTCAAAACCAAGGATTATCTCCCCTCATTTATAATGAACTAACCAGTGTATTTAAATTCAAAACCAAGGATTCTCTCCCCGCCATCAAGACTAAAGCGAACACCGTTTTGGTGACCTTATTTTGTAATGACCTATGGCACATTTTATGTTTCATGCCATCGCCATCCTGCCCTTCTCTTCCAGGAAAAATCTCTGCTGCTCATTTCTTTTTAGGCTGGGTGAACCCTGTGGCCATGTTGGTCTGACAAGAACTGCCGCATTTTTGAATTGATCTCAGACCCTTTTAGTCGGTATCGAGCACATTAACATCACTCGGCAACAACCACTCAGTCACAAGACAGTCATAACCCAATCAGCAACAACCACTCAGTCAGAAGACAGTCATAACCCAATCAGCTACAACCACTCAGCCACAAGAGTCATAACCCAATCAGCTACAACCACTCAGCCACAAGAGAGTCATAACCCAATCAGCTACAACCACTCAGCCACAAGAAAGTCATAACCCAATCAGCTACAACCACTCAGCCACAAGACAGTCATAACCCAATCAGCAACAACCACTCAGTCACAAGACAGTCGTAACCCAATCAGCTACAACCACTCAGCCACAAGACAGTCATAACCCAATCAGCAACAACCACTCAGTCACAAGACAGTCATAACCCAATCAGCTACAACCACTCAGTCACAAGACAGTCATAACCAATCAGCAACAACCACTCAGTCACAAGACAGTCATAACCCAATCAGCTACAACCACTCAGCCACAAGACAGTCATAACCCAATCAGCAACAACCACTCAGTCACAAGACAGTCATAACCCAATCAGCAACAACCACTTAGTCACAAGACAGTCATAACCCAATCAGCAACAACCACTCAGCTACGACCACTCTCTCACAACCACTCAGCGAGTGTATATAACTGGTTCCATTATCTGTTGAGCTTACTGCGGATTTGTTTTTTTAAAAGCCACAGTGTAAGAGAGTCCTGTCACTAGGTAGCAGCACTAAAGTATGCACAAAAAGGAGCTATTAAGAAACATCAGAAAGAAACAATCAACATTTTTCGAGCACATGAGAAGAGGAACGCTGGAATACTTGTTTTAAAACTGGCAAAATACAGGGAAAGAGAGATCGCGGACTACAAAGAGAGAAAATACTAGATAGCTTGTTGTCATGGCATGGAAAACAGTCAACAACAGAACTGATACGATGCACGGTGGATAGAAAATTGTGGAAGGACATGATCGCCTACGCCAACCGGTATGGCACTAAATGATGATGGTGATGCTGACTAATGGGTGCTGCTTCAGCATAACTGTGACGGTCATTCGTGCACACATGAGATATTATCCCATCCTAGTGACGGACTCAAGCCGTGGCACATATCGGTAGACAATTTCCTCTCCACTTTGAGCGAAATCATGTTGTCATGTCTAGTCAGGAATTGATAGAATCTCTCAAGAAGATGCGGGACACTGACAATACAGAGGAAAGGGAAAATCGTTGAAGAAAATAATGGTGTTGTGGTTACAGCTTAACGGTCATTACAGACGAGAGACACAATCATAGGATAAGTGATGATATGTGTTGTATAGAAGGTAAAACATAAAAAAAATGATGGTAGTTGCACTTATACATGTACGTATACTTATGTATTGTATAGGAGGTAAAACATAGAAATGATGGGTAGCTTCACATATACGTGCACTTGTGTATTGTATAGGAGGTAAAACATAGAAAATGATGGTAGCTGCACATATACGTGTACTTGTGTATTGTATAGGAGGTAAAACATAGAAAATGATGGTAGCTGCACATATACGTGCACTTGTGTATTGTATAGGAGGTAAAACATAGAAAATGATGGTAGCTGCACATATACGTGCACTTGTGTATTGTATAGAAGGTAAAACATAGAAAATGATGGGTAGCTTCACATATACGTGCACTTGTTAATTGTATAAAAGGTAAAACATAGACAATGATGGGTAGCTGCATATATACTTGTACTTGTGTATTGTATAGAAGGTAAAACAGAAAAATGATGGTAGCTGCACATATACGCGTACTTATGTATTGTATAGAAGGTAAAACATAGAAAATGATGGTAGCTGCACATATACGCGTACTTATGTATTGTATAGAAGGTAAAACAGAAAAAAGATGGGTAGCTGCACATATACGTGTACTTATGTATTGTATAGAAGGTAAAACATAGACAATGATGGTAGCTGCATATATACGTGTACTCGTGTATTGTATAGAAGGTAAAACATAGAAAATGATGGTTAGCTGCACATATACGTGTACTTGTGTATTGTATAGGAGGTAGAACATAGACAATGATGGCGGCTGCACATATGAAGACTACTTGATCTCCTGTATCATAAACAGATCATATCTGAGGCTGTGTATTAAACACAGTCCAGCAATACGGTGTAGAAAGCTACAAGTGACCGAAGACTGTGCCAAGACGACTGTTTTAGGCTGCACTAGAGATTTCCCTGCCTGTTTTAAGGCCTCAATGTTCGCTCGTTTTGTGTCTGTTATCCCATCCTTTGTGTCTGTTATCCCATTATTTTGTGTCTGTTATTCCATCGTTTTGTGTCTGTTTCCCATCGTTTTGTGTCTGTTATTCCATCCTTTTGTGTCTGTTATCCCATTCTTGTGTGTCTGTTATCCCATCCTTTTGTGTCTGTTATCCCATTCTTTTGTGTCTGTTATTCCATCGTTTTGTGTCTGTTATCACATCGTTTTGTGTCTGTTATCACATCGTTTTGTGTCTGTTATCCCATCGTTTTGTGTCTGTTATCCCATCGTTTTGTGTCTGTTATCACATCGTTTTGTGTCTGTTATCACATCGTTTTGTGTCTGTTATCCCAACAATAAATCTGAAATCATACCCGTTCTTTTTCCTCAACGTTTTGTTGTCTATTCCCCCTGGTTGTACACACCTGCAACCTATCTACGACAAGCAACACACATGTTGCACAACTTTCATTGCTGACAAATAAGAAGATGAAATTAAAGGATTTATCATTTAAACTGTGTAGTTGAACAAAATAGTCCAATGACCGACTTACACATTTTACCACCGAGTGTTGTGTGTTTATTTTTCATTTTAATGCATTAAGCGCATGTATTTATGGATATGGCTTTTATTATTAATTCATAAATAAGTACTTTTGTGCCCTGTATAAGTCTATGTTATAGGTATTTATTTGTGTATAACTTTCAATTTCAAATTGAATATTAGTTGTGTTTCTCATTGTCTTTATGTGTACGTTGATGTAAGTGTAGGCGTACGCATGAACGTTAATTAATCACAGTGAATACAACAGAACATATATCTGGCTGTAGGTGTACATGGCTATACATATATGCATGTAGGCAAAGAATAATAAACGCTGTGCGTAAACTAGTACAATCGTACTTATCCTGGCTGTATGAAGCTACGGCGGTATGTATGCCACAACAAGCCAGGGCCTGTTTGCTTATGTACACAGAGACTCTTCAGCAAGCTCCTGCCACTTTCTCCTGCATGCGCGCGCACACACACACAGGGACAGTTTGTTAATTGCAATAACTTGCACGTGCGTGCGTCTTAAAACAGACCTGAGCGGGGGAATGGTTCTTCCTCAAGTTGGGACAGCGGATGGAGAGAGAAGCACAGCGGACGACGATAAGAGAGAGAGAGAGAGAGAGAACGAGTGGAGGTTTTTACCTCAATCGTATGGCGATTCTTAACATCTGCACGTGCCAACCATTTTTTTTTTTAAATAACAAGGAAGAGAGAACGGAAGAAGTAAGGAGCAGACTGAGAGGAGGGGAGGGGGGCAGAAATAAGGTAATGAATTTCGGGTAATCGTTGTAAAAAATGTCAAAGAGCATTATGGGTAAATGAAATGTGAGTTACAGTTGCAGATCTACGTCGAATGTAAGTGTAGAATTGTGTATTAGTCTACAGCAGTTTTTTTTTTTTTTGTTCTGTTGAAATTAGCAAACAGAATCGGGGGCTGTTTACATTCTGTTTAAATTAGCAAAGTGGTTCGCGAACCGGGTGCTGTCTACATTCTGTTTAAATTAGCAAAGTGGTTCGCGAACCGGGTGCTGTTTACATTCTGTTTAAATTAGCAAAGTGGTTCGCGAACCGGGTGCTGTTTACATTCTGTTTAAATTAGCAAACAGTAGTTCGCGAACCGGGTGTAGCAGTTTTCGTCCTGCTAGCGAACCGGGTGTAGCAGTTTTCGTCCTGCTAGCGAACCGGGTGTTTTAACGCATACAATGTTGCTTGTCACTAATATTTTTCTTGTCTTGGTAATGTTCTCATCTAATTTATAACGCATATGATATGGCACAATCACGATGATTATT
Organism: Megaustenia siamemsis; assembly: GCA_032433765.1. Taxonomy (NCBI): domain Eukaryota; kingdom Metazoa; phylum Mollusca; class Gastropoda; order Stylommatophora; family Ariophantidae; genus Megaustenia; species Megaustenia siamemsis. The sequence goes on from JAVIAB010000001.1 coordinate 57,697,027, forward strand.
GAAAGTTATATTTTAAATTCTATTAACATCCGTGATTTAAAAAGGAATGTTACATCAAAATGTGCTAACATTGTTACTAATCTGTGACACGTGACGAGCTTTTATTTGCAGACGATCAGGCACTAATACATGAAACAATAGAAGACCTACAAGAACACTTAAACAAACTCAACAGCTCAGGCACAAAATACAACATGAAAATCAACATCAACAAAACAGAAGTCATGAATGTCGCAAAAAATAAACAGAACATCAACATAACTATAGAAGGAAGGCAACTAAAACAAGTAGAGGAATTCAAATACCTAGGAAGTCTAATGACAAACGATAATCCTCAAACAGCAGAGATCGAACCAAGATGCAACAAAGCTTGTCAAATCATTGGACAGTTATCACCACTATTGTCCAACAAGGAAATAACTCTGGAGGCAAAACGAGCACTATACAATACAATCTTCATCCCAACGTTGTGCTACCAATGCCAGACCTGGACCCTAGATGCAAGAACAATAAGAAAAATAACCTCTACAGAGATGAAATGTGTTAGACGAATGACAGGAAACAGTCTGAGAGATAAGATCAGAAATGAAGAACTGAGAAAAAAGCTAGGATTAGCCCCCGCCTTAGAATATATAAGGAAACAACAGATAAAATGGTTTGGCCACGTGACAAGGCAGAAAGATCAAAACACAACACAACGAGCCTTCAACAAATGTTGTGAGAATACCAGGCCCAAGGGTCGACCACGAAAAAGATGGAGCGATGGAATATTAGAAGCACTAGGAAACATAACAGCAGCAGAGGTGAACAGAAGAGCAAAAGACCGCAAATTATATCTCCCCTCGACGCTGAAAGGCAGATGAGGAAAGAAAGAAGAAGAAGTAACGAATTATCAAGATTCTCCGAGAACAGTGACCCACGTGCACGAACTCTGTAGCACAGCCTGGGATCCATCGGTGAGGGTAGATTTTTTCTGACAATTTTTACACGGGGAGAGGCCATTTTTGGCCTACGCTTTCAGATTTTTAACTGCCGAATGTTCTTTAACGTGCGCATGTGCACACGTATGTAATCGTATTCATATGACAAATAATATTCATAGACAAGAAAGAGGCCACAAATATGGAATGAGAGATACAACTTTGAGTCGTACATGCTACAGTTGTACCCACAACGAAGTACATACTAGCAATAGGATTTGTAGGAATGAGCAGGGAAACATTTGGAAACAAACTATAACTGTTGGAAGAACGCAGGGGAATTAATATGAGTTGGATTTTCCCCCTAAGACTACGTCACACGTCAAGTAAACAGAACCTAATAACAACTGAAAACTGAGAAAGGGAGCAGGCAAAATGTGAGAAATGTAAAGCAATTCCACTGCCACTCTTAAAATACATGCGCTTCAATTATTTTGACAGTAGGGGAGTTAATTAATTAGAAGACAAGATGGCGTCTTTTTTTTTTTTTTTTTTGTCACAAAGTTTATTCAGCGTTTAACTTTGTTTCTTGCCAGTGGCTGTAAGGACAACTGCTAGTCATTCTGCAAATAAATTATGCAAGTGAATTATGCAAATAAGATACGAATATTAAACTGAAATTATCAACTGAAAGAGAGAGGAAATGAGAGAGAGAACTCAGACCCACAGCTGATGGCTTGCGCCAGGATCGGTGAACCAAAACCATTCAGAACCTGCTCCACCTCTCCGTGGTGCCTCCAGTAACAGACTAACCTGTCTAGTCTGGCCAAGCGTGCAGGGATCGAAGAGGGAAGACATCCCGGTACTCAAAAATGTCGTGCTGAAGTCAGATGTGTTGGGCCGAAAGGCGCAAATATAACAGTTATACTGCAAACCACAATACAACGCAGACACGTCCACTACGTCCTTGTAAGGGCGGATGATGAAGAGGAATATTCTAGTCTACCACGGTACTCTAGAATACTTTAGTCATCGGGCGAACGCAAACAACCACTACCAGATTCCACAGAAAGAGAAACAGAGAGAGAGAGAGAGAGAGAGAGAGAGAGAGAGAGAGAGAAAGAAAGAGAGAGAAAACTCAGATTCCACAGAAAAAGAAAGAGATAGAGAGAGAGAAAGAGAGAGAGAAAAGGATAGAAAAAGAGAGAGAACTCAGATTCCACAGGAATAGAAAGAGAGAGAGAGAGAGAGAGAGAGAGAGAAATAGATAGAAAGAGAGAGAAAAGGAGAGAAAAAGAGAGAGAGAGAACTCAGATTCCACAGAGAGAGAGAGAGAGAGAGAGAGAGAGAGAGAGAGAAAGATATAGTACATCATAATTGCACTACGTGTTGACAAACAGTCCTGAGGACTTAGATAATTGAGTTGATGAGTATGTTTTTAAAGTTAGCCTTGTACATTCTTTGTGTTTCAGTCATTGAAGTATGTAGTTCAAATGACTCAATGATTGCGTTCAACGACAATAACTTAGACAGAGTATCTTATCTTGAATAACTCAAGTCGAGCTATAGTAGCAGCTGAGCCTGGGTAAGTAGCCACTAGGTGAAGTTGAATTGTTTATCAAGTAGAGAACCTCAGCATAGTCACTGACAGTAGAATTATTAATTAAATGGATTGTTAGTTAGTTAGTTAGTTAGTTAGTTAGGCAGGCAGGCAGACATACACACATACATACATACATACATACATACATACAGACAGACAGACAGACAGACAGACAGACAGACATATAGATAGATAGATAGATACGCATATCAGTAGTGTGTGTGTATATATATATATATATATATATATATATATATATATAATGTCATGGTTTGATTGAGGTAAATAAAAGGAATATTGGCGTACAGGCAAGCAACCCTAGTGCTCGTGTAGATCCTAGATATTTAGCACAGGGGCAGATACATTTTAATTTGAGGCAAGGACAGATTCAAGCTTTTTTAACCAATGGGCCTATCTTGGGTGCACAAGCGAATCCAGGAGATCTTGGAACATGTGAGGTATCGCACAAACCTCGACAGACTGGTCCTAGCGTTTTTGGCATCTGGGTATTTGCAAGTTTTCTTTTAATCCAGGACACAACTTAGGTTCTTAGCACACGTTCGGATAATAAAGAGCCCATAGTGGGATTCTATACACGTGGACGTTCAGATTTTGGACAGGTCTCGAGCCAGGGGCGAATAATTGGTTTACTTTTGCCGCCCATATGCTTTTCGTGACATCTTTTATTTACTTTCCATCCTCCCCTCTTACCTCCCCTCCGTAGGATGCACATGCAGCAGCGCTGATGGAGCATACTTGTATTTTAGGATTATTTGTTGACAGAGTTGTGTATACAAGATGGAAATAAGCAGATTGGTAAACAAATGGTAAAAACACATCGATAGAGAGAGAGAGAAAAAAAAAGAAAGAACTGGCTGAGAGGAAGGAAGGAATAAAGAAAGAAAGAAGGAAGGAAGTTTTTTTTTAAAAAAAAGGAAGTGAATGAGTATTTCACCATAAAATACAATTCTAAATATCTACTTTTGTCATGAGAATTTATAGAGCAAATGGCGCGGGGGGGGGGAGAGAAGAAGGGATAGAGAGACATATATTTGTGTATAGAGTTATTTGTCATGTAAAATGTGCGTGTGCACACATAACGAACAACGGAATAAACAAATCTGGCATGAAATACAGACCATTTTGCTGCCTGAAGTGATGAAGATCTAGAACTTGGTGATGCTTGTAAGGGTGTATCAGGATGCAAAGAACAAGAAGACAGGAAATGATATAGAAATAGTAGTAGACAAGGTATCAGTAGAAGTAGTAGCAGTAGTAGTTGTGGTGGTGGTGGTGGCGGTAGTAGTAGTAGTAGTGGTGGTGATGGTGGTGGCGGTAGTAGACGTAGTAGTGGTGGTGATGGTGGTGGCGGTAGTAGTAGTAGTAGTGGTGGTGGCGGTAGTAGTTGTAGTAGTAGTGGTGGTGGCGGTAGTAGTAGTAGTAGTAGTGGTGGTTGTGGCGGTAGTAGTAGTAGTAGTAGTGGTGGTTGTGGCGGTAGTAGTAGTAGTGGTGGTGGCGGTAGTAGTAGTAGTAGTAGTGGTGGTGTGGTGGCGGTAGTAGTAGTAGTAGTAGTGGTGGTGGTGGCGGTAGTAGTAGTAGTAGTAGTGGTGGTGGCGGTAGTAGTAGTAGTTGTAGTGGTGGTGGCGGTAGTAGTAGTAGTAGTAGTGGTGGTGGCGGTAGTAGTAGTAGTAGTAGTGGTGGTGGCGGTAGTAGTAGTAGTAGTAGTGGTGGTGGTGGTGGCGGTAGTAGTAGTAGTTGTGGTGGTGGTGGTGGTGGTAGTAGTAGTGGTGGTGGTGGCGGTAGTAGTGGTGGTGGTGGTGGCGGTAGTAGTAGTAGTAGTAGTAGTAGTAGTAGTAGTAGTAGTAGTAGTAGTAGAAGTATCAGTAGTAGTTGTAGAGGTATCAGCAGAAGTTGTAGTAGTAGTAGTAGTGTTGGCACAGCGCCTTGCCACGAGAAGCCAAACGCTACATCACACGGCCAACTAGCTATCTAAAATAATAGCTATCATTGGCGATGTATTTCATGGTGATGATCACGCAGGTGTACTCATGACTATAGTATAGGGTTACGATCACAGCTCGGGAATAAATTGTGTATCTGTATTTTCCTATTAAGACATGTATCTCCCGGATAGGGTAGGGCTGAATACTTGCGTTGCAGACAAAGACTTATAGAACGAAACAGCACGAATAGTAGTTTCCAGTGGTTTATACTGGAGACACTGTACTCTATATAGCTCCAACAAGGAGCAGACAGATTCACAGAAAAAGAGAATACACGGCGAAAGAAAAGAAATATAACATTTCCAGGGGCGCTGAAAAATCCATAGTCAACTATGACTGACGGAGGCTACTGTAATGTAGACTGGAGAGAAAAATATGAAGACCAAGGAGGTTGGGGTCAAATTCTTTGTAGGTGTTATTGAGTTGAGCCCAACGTTGGATATTTCACTTGTGTGTAGCGGTGTTAGGTAGTAGTCATGGTCATATCGAAGAACAAACTATCATCATCATGCAACATAAAATTAACCAGTACAAATCTGAAACAAGTGCAGAGCGTCAAATACTTTGGGCACAATAATAACATTAAACGGAAGACGCAACACAGAAATAAAAAGCTGAATAGCACAGCCGATATAGCATTTCAAAAAATGAAAAACATTTTCTGCTTTCTGCAAAAAAGTCAATGTCAAAGAAGTGAGAAAGAGAGTTCATCAGTGCTACATAGATCCAATTCTGACCCATGGAAGTGAATCAGAGACAGTAGACAAACAAAACAAAACAAAACAATTCGAGGCCACAGAGATAGTATTTCTCTGAAGAATGTTCCCTTGACAGCTAAATAGACAAACGAGGATATTCTCAAAGAGGCCAACACAAAAAGGGAGCTCCTAAAAAACATCAGAAAGAAACAATCGACACTTTTCAGGCCCATCTTGAAAAGAGAAAAGTTGGAATACTTGTTTACAACAGACAAAAAAGAGGGAAAAGAGATCGCGGACGACAAAAAGAGACGATACGAAATATCTTGGTGTCGTGGCTAGGAAAACAGCAAACACTAGAAATGATACGATGTATTGGGGACAGACAATTGAAGGACATGATCGCCTATGTCAACCGGTATGGTACATAATGATGATTACTATAAACACCAACATTTTCCCTGGTAATATTATTTCTTCTGATAAAATTGTCACAGTTTCAACCAGTAATAATTATCGTGCCGAAGTTGTAGTGGTAGTATCTCAATGGTTGTAAAGTAGTTGAAGAAATGATAGCAGATGTAGCAGTAATGGCAGCAGTCATAACAATTATAACAATAGCAACAGCAACTGGTTTTGAGCAACACCAACGGTATTAATAATAATATTAAATTTCATTGGCAGTTGTTTTATTAGTTTTAGAATTATTTGTAATATTATTAGTAGTAGAAGTAATATTTGTAATATTAGTAGAAAAAATATGTGTAATATTATTAGTAGTAGAAGTAATATTTGCAATATTATTAGTAGTAGAAGTAATATTTGTAATATTATTAGTAATAGAAGTAATATTTGTAATATTAGTAGTAACAGTATAAATATGCGTAATATTAGTAGTAATAGTAGAAGTATTTGTAATATTAGTAGTAATAGTAGAAGAAATATTTGTAATATTAGTAGTAATAGTAGATTAAATATTTTTGTAATATTTTTGTAATATTAGTAGTAATAGTAGAAGAAATATTTGTAATATTAGTAGTAGTAGTAGTAGTAGAAGAAGAAATATTTGTAATATTAGTAGTAATAGTAGAAGAAATATTTGTAATATTAGTAGTAATAGTATAAGAAATATTTGTAATATTAGTAGTAATAGTAGAAGAAATATTTGTAATATTAGTAGTAATAGTAGAAGAAATATTTGTAATATTAGTAGTAATAGTAGAAGAAATATTTGTAATATTAGTAGTAATAGTAGAAGTAATATTTGCAATATTAGTAGTAATAGTATAAGAAATATTTGTAATATTAGTAGTAATAGTAGAAGAAAAATGTGTAATATTAGTAGTAATAGTAGAAGAAATATTTTTAATATTATTAGTAGTAGAATAAATATTTGTAATATTGGTAGTAATAGTAGAAGAACTATTTGCAATATTAGTAGCAATAGTAGAAGAAATATTTGTAATATTAGTAGTAATAGTAGAAGAAATATTTGTAATGTTAGTAGTAATAGTAGAAGAAATATTTGTAATATTAGTAGCAATAATAGAAGAAATATTTGTAATATTAGTAGTAATAGTAGAAGTATTTGTAATATTAGTAGTAATAGTAGAAGAAATATTTGTAATATTAGTAGTAGTAGTAGTAGAAGAAATTGTTGTAATATTAGTAGTAATAGTAGAAGAAATATTTGTAATATTAGTAGTAGTAAAAGAAATATTTGTAGTATTAGTAGTAATAGTAGAAGAAATATTTGTAATATTAGTAGTAATAGTAGAAGAAATATGTGTAGTATTAGTAGTAATAGTAGAAGAAATATTTGTAATATTAGTAGTGATAGTAGAAAAAATATTTGTAATATTAGTAGTAAATTAGAAGAAATATGTGTAGTATTAGTAGTAATAGTAGAAGAAATATTTGTAATATTAGTAGTAATAGTAGAAGAAATATTTGTAATAATAGTAGTAATAGTAGAAGAACTATTTGTAATATTAGTAGTGGTAGAAGAAATATGTGTAATATTAGTGGTAATAGTAGAAATATTTGTAATATTAGCAGTAGTAGAAGAAATATGTGTAATATTAGTAGTAATAGTAGAAATATTTGTAATATTATAAGTAGTAATGGTTGTAATAGTAACAGAAGTAGTAATATTTTCAGTAGAGTAGTATTAGTAGTAGACGCAGTAGTGGTATCAGTAGTTATGGTTATGGTTATAGAAGGCCCCGGTATCACTGCAAACAAATTAAAATTCATAATTGCTCAACCGCCCGTGCCAGTGGAATCATCCGAATTACTAACTAATCTCCCACACAAAGAAAGGAGGCTGTAGTCCCCATCATAGCAGTCTCAGAACACGCCAAAAGACATAAGGCGAAACCGCACAGAAAGTGAACGCAGCCATCTGTTCTCCAACCTACGAATCATCATTCATCGTAAACGATCGGAATATCAAAACACGATCAAAACAGATGACACGCACAGCTCACAGTGTGCACATAGCACATAACTCAGTAGCTCCTGCAGCAAGCCGAACTGGGAATATGAGGAAACTGCAACAAGGAACACTTTTCAGACATAGCCTTTAATGGTTCCAGCAGCCTATCCACCATATTGACCGAAGTTCACGTCCTCCTGAAAATGATGATGGTCATTTACAAAAAAAAATGTATAGCGCTTGATGATGCTAGGACATCATCCTGACTCCAAATCCGAACATATGAAACACAGTTAGTCATTGGACTATCCCCGTAGCACATCAAACAACAGACTGTAAGATCTCCCTGCAATGTGAATTTGTGACATTATGAATCCCCCTGACTAACATGAACCTCCAGAAGTGACCCCGGTGCTACAAAGTCATATTGTAATATTATATCAGTATCAGTATGAGTAGTAACAATATCAACAGAGCTGCCAGTTTTCTGTAATCATTTTGGTAAAAGTAACGGGCCCTCGTCCCGCCAAGTGGCGTATAGTGAATATGGTGTTAGTGACCATCATTTTTTTATAGACCTTCAGCACATGATTTTTGGGGTAATGTGGTTGGAATTACGCTCGCGCCGCTTTACTTTCCCATAAAAAAAATCCGGTACCCATTTAAGGCTAGGTGAACCCGGAAGCCGTCGGTTGAGTTCGAACCCTACCTCTTGTCCTTTGTAGTCCAGTTCACTAACCACTGAGCTATCGCGGCTCCCAATAATTATGGTACTCTCTTGTTATTGATAGTGCCCCATTAATACCCTAGCCAGTTTCCTAATTTCCCACGGCCGGAGAATAGTGTATCTTTTGCACTGAGAAGATATGAGCAAATAAGAGAAAGACTGCAGCAATGCTGGCTCATTTTTATGCTGGACTATGAACGATAGCGAGGCTTATTCTTCATTCAGTTTTTTCTAAATGATGATTTTCGTTTCTAATTCATTGCTATGAAAAGTGATCGCTTAATTATTATTTTAAATAACTGTTGAAGCTCTGTTTCCTTGACCTTTTCCCAGAAACGAGCATCATTTACAATATTACAAAAACCAAGTCACCTACTACTACCTTTCATAATAGCCAAGTCACCTACTACCACCTTTCACAATAGCCAAGTCACCTACTACTACCTTTCACAATAGCCAAGTCACCTACTACTACCTTTCACAATAGCCAAGTCACCTACTACTACCTTTCACAATAGCCAAGTCACCTACTACTACCTTTCACAATAGCCAAGTCACCTACTACTACCTTTCACAATAGCCAAGTCACCTACTACTACCTTTCACAATAGCCAAGTCACCTACTACTACCTTTCATAATAGCCAAGTCACCTACTACTACCTTTCACAATAGCCAAGTCACCTGCTACTACCTTTCATAATAGCCAAGTCATCTACTACTACCTTTTATAATAGCCAAGTCACCTACTACTACCTTTTATAATAGCCAAGTCACCTACTACCACCTTTTATAATAGCCAAGTCACCTACTACTACCTTTTATAATAGCCAAGTCACCTACTACTACCTTTTATAATAGCCAAGTCACCTACTACTACCTTTCATAATAGCCAAGTCACCTACTACCACCTTTTATAATAGCCAAGTCACCTACTACCACCTTTTATAATAGCCAAGTCACCTACTACTACCTTTTATAATAGCCAAGTCACCTACTACCACCTTTTATAATAGCCAAGTCACCTACTACTACCTTTTATAATAGCCAAGTCACCTACTACCACCTTTTATAATAGCCAAGTCACCTACTACTACCTTTTATAATAGCCAAGTCACCAACTACCACCTTTTATAACAGCTAAGCTACCAGCTGGTAATAGTTAAATGAACTGTCCATTCATCTATTCAATAGTCTAGTCCCATAACCATCTGCGGCCGTTGAATCACTCTTGAAGACATCAATTCAAATCTTCACGACCAATAGTTTCACAAATCCAAATCTGCATCAAATCTTCACGATCAATAATTTCACAAATCCAAATCCCCATCAAATGTTCACGATAAATAATTTCACAAATCCAAATCTCCATCAAATCTTCACGATCAATACTTTCACAAATCCAAATCTCCATCAAATCTTCACGATGAATACTTTCACAAATCCAAATCTCCATCAAATCTTCACGGGCAATACTTTCACAAATCCAAATCTCCATCAAATCTTCACGGGCAATAGTTTCACAAATCCAAATCTCTATCAAATCTTCACGATCAATACTTTCACAAATCCAAATCTCCATCAAATCTTCACGGGCAATAGTTTCACAAATCCAAATCTCAATCAAATCTTCACTGGCAATAGTTTCACAAATCCAAATCTTCACTGGCAATAGTTTCACAAATCCAAATCTTCACTGGCAATAGTTTCACAAATCCAAATCTTCACTGGCAATAGTTTCACAAATCCAAATCTTCACGGGCAATAGTTTCACAAATCCAAATCTTCACGGGCAATAGTTTCACAAATACAAATCTCCATCAAATCTTCACGGGCAATAGTTTCGCAAATCCATATCTCCATCAAATCTTCACGATCAATACTTTCATAAATCCAAATCTCCATCAAATCTTCACGGGCAATAGTTTCGCAAATCCAAATCTCCATCAAATCTTCACGATCAATACTTTGATAAATCCAAATCTCCATCAAATCTTCACGGGCAATAGTTTCACAAATCCAAATCTCCATCAAATCTTCACGGGCAATAGTTTCACAAATCCAAATCACAATCAAATCTTCACGGGCAATAGTTTCACAAATCCAAATCTTCACGGGCAATAGTTTCACAAATCCAAATCTTCACGGGCAATAGTTTCACAAATCCAAATCTCCATCAAATCTTCACGATCAATACTTTCACAAATCCAAATCTCCATCAAATCTTCACGGGCAATAGTTTCACAAATCTAAATCTCAATCAAATCTTCACGGGCAATAGTTTCACAAATCCAAATCTCAATCAAATCTTCACGGGCAATAGTTTCACAAATCCAAATCTTCACGGGCAGTAGTTTCACAAATCCAAATCTTCACTGGCAATAGTTATCCCGTGTGTTACCGGGGCTTCATTATGAGGGAAGTAGAGAATAGTGACACTGTGACCTTCCAGGCATGTCGTAAGAGGCGACTAAGGAGGTTGATCGATGGCTTGACAAGCTGTCATTGTAAAAAGTATTGTTATGGAAACAGAGCCATAGATTTTAGAAGTGGTGATCTCTGCAATATGTGCCATTTTGGCATGCAATGTTTCTGCTTTTGAGATTGTGGTTCTGCCCTATGTGCCGTCTTCGGCTCGAAAGGACAATAGATAGATAGAATAGTTTCACAAATCCAAATCTTCACGGGCAATAGTTTCACAAATCCAAATCTTCACGGGCAATAGTTTCACAAATCCAAATCTTCACTGGCAATAGTTTCACAAATCCAAATCTTCACTGGCAATAGTTTCACAAATCCAAATCTTCACTGGCATTAGTTTCACAAATCCAAATCTTCACGGGCAATAGTTTCACAAATCCAAATCTTCACGGGCAATAGTTTCACAAATCCAAATCTCAATCAAATCTTCACGGGCAATAGTTTCACAAATCCAAATCTGCATCAAATCTTCCCGATCAACAGTTTCACAATCCAATAATCCGCACCTTTTCATTGAGAAATCAATATTTGAGAATATCTACCCATTTGTTAGACATCCACCCTCTTCCTACCCTAATCCATAATAAAGAAAACTTGCTCATTCCACTCCAACCTCCTTTTGAACCCACAACATAGAAACTGTACACTCATGTTCAGTATATTATTGTTTATTGTATTATTTGCCTTCAAAATACATAATTGACAAAATGTGAAAATGTGTTTGTTTTTTTTAATCGATAATGAAGAAAGTCTACATATTGAAGAAAGTCTACATATTGAAGAAAGTCTACATATTGAAGAAAGTCTCATTTCCTTTTAATAACTATATTTTTTTTAAAAATTACTGAGAAAACCTGCATATTGGTTCTTTATATGTGCTTTTCCAATCATGACTGAGAGTCTGCACGTTGGGTATTTTTATTGTCTTTAGTAATTCATGATTGACTTCACATGCTCCTTGGTAAATTGAAGACTGACACGGTCTGTACACTTTCTTTGGTAAAGTCATGTTTGACAACGTCTGTATAACTTCTTTAGTAAAGAAATGGGAAAACATAAAAATTAGACAAATAGAGTGGACGTGAAACGGGTATGATATATAAATAATATAAGGATCTAAAAGTTTAACTAAGCAATTAACAGAATAAAGGGGGACAGAAAAAACCCATATACTTAGCCATGCCAACAGGATAAAGGATGTTATTTTGATATTTTGTTATGCACTAACTTTAAAAAACCCATGATTGAAAGTATGTACAATAATTCGCAATGTAATTGTTTTTTTCATTTACGTAATCAAAGATTGAAAGAAAAGTCTTCACAATTATTTTTGTTTTACGCCATACAAATCTGAAAAAGTCTAAACAATGGTTTTTAATTTACGTATTCCAAGATTGAAAAGGTCTAAACTCGTTTTTTTTTATTTACGTATTCCAAGATTGAAAAGGTCTAAACTCGTTTTTTTTACGTATTCCAAGATTGAAAAGGTCTAAACAATCGTTTTTTATTTACGTATTCCAATATTGAAAAAGTCTAAACTCGTTTTTTTACGTATTCCAAGATTGAAAAAGGTCTAAACTCGTTTTTTATTTACGTATTCCAAGATTGAAAAGGTCTTAACTCGTTTTTTATTTACGTATTCCAAGATTGAAAAGGTCTAAACTCGTTTTTTTATTTACGTATTCCAAGATTGAAAAGGTCTAAACTCGTTTTTTATTTACGTATTCCAAGATTGAAAAGGTCTAAACAATCGTTTTTTATTTACGTATTCCAAAATTGAAAAAAGGTCTATACAATCGTTTTTTATTTACGTATTCCAAGATTGTTAGCGGGGTAGAGTTCTACCCTACCAAAGGAGGAGTAAGACGTCTCCTTTCCTCCGCTGGTCTTCGGGACACCCCTGGGCAAGGTAGAGCTTCCGTTTAGCCTCCCTATCAGGGTTATGTGAAGCCATTGGAGCAGGTGGTGGATGGTGTTGTGGGAGCAGCCGACAAGTAGTGCCGGTTATGGTCCCCACACCGCGATGGCAGGCAGAGGATCTCATGTATAGAGACAATGGCTGCGATCTCCGACTAGTACAGTCACTGCCAAGAAGGAAAGGAATGGCAAACTACCTTCTTAAATTGCCTGGAATAATCATGACAAATTCAGAAAGAAACAATCAACATTTTTCGGGCACATCATGAGAAGAGGAAAGTTGGAATACTTGGTTACAACTGACAAAATAAAAGGAAAGAGAGATCGCGGACGACAAAGAGAGAAAATACTGGATAGCTTGGTGTCATGGCATGGAAAACAGTCAACAACAGAACTGATACGATGCACTGTAGATAGAAGATTGTGGAGGGACATGATCGCCTACGCCAACCGGCAGGGTACATGATGATGATGATTCCAAGATTGAAAAGGTCTAAACAATCGTTTTTAATTTACGTATCCCAAGATTGAAAAAAAGTCCTCACAAACGTTTTGATGTTCCTTTTCCTGGTTTAATGCATGACTGAGAAAGTCGGTGATTTGTCAGGTGATGTCAATGATTGCAAAAGTTACTGTTACCACATGACATTGTGGAAACTTCAACAGCAGATACTACGGATAAACTCACCTCCAATAAGAGAAAGAAATCTTCGCTAGAGGAGCTTTCAGCTACTGAGAACATACACACCAATGGTGCTAGTCTTCAGGACAACAATTCAAGCCTGGTCACAACCAAACCACGGTACAATAATTTCGAGAAGATTTACGACTGACGCAAATAGGTTGTGATAGATGAGAACAAAAACAGTGTCTTAGCTATTCTGGAGCAGTCTTGGCGAAGACATTTTGTGCTCATGTTGGCATACTTTATTGGCATCACCGAGAATATGGTTTTTCTACTCCCCTTTATTCTGCTGGCATTGTTAAGTATATGAGGTTTTTTTTGTTTCCTTGTATTCTGTTGGCATCTATAAGTGTATGGTTTGTTTGCTCCCCTTATTCTGTTGGCATCGCTAAGTATATGATTTTTATGTTCCCCTTTATTCTGTTGGCATCGCTAAGTATATGGGTTTTCTGTTCCCCTTTATTCTGTTGGCATCGCTAAGTATATGGGTTTTCTGTTCCCCTTTATTCTGTTGGCATCGCTAAGTATATGGGTTTTTCTGTATCCCTTTATTCTGTTGGCATCGCTAAGTATATGGTTTTTTCTGTACCTCTTTATTCTGTTGGCATCGCTAAGTATATGGTGTTTTCTGTACCCCTTTATTCTGTTGGCATCGCTAAGTATATGGTTTTTTTCTGTTCCCCTTTATTCTGTTGGCATCGCTAAGTATATGGTTTTTTCTGTTCCCCTTTATTCTGTTGGCATCGCTAAGTATATGGTTTTTTTCTGTTCCCCTTTATTCTGTTGGCATCGCTAAGTATATGGTTTTTTCTGTACCCCATTATTCTGTTTATTCCTTAGTAAAACTTTTCGATCCCTACATTATTTATATAACATACCCATTTCACGGGGGCCTCGGTAGCCTAGTTGGGAAAACCACCCGACTAGACTACCGACGTTCGGACAACCCGTGTTCAATTCCCGCTGGGAGCAGTGTGAATTGTACTCGTGGTTGGAATAAAAAAAAAAAATACCCCCACGGTCGACCCAGCCGTTGGCAGAAATGGGTACCAGGGTATATTATCCTGGGAAGGTGAGGAATGTCGCTTCGCATCTGAGTTTCGATGCTTGAGGCTACACTATACAGAAATATCCGAACATTTCTAGATAGGCGGCCGAGCACATATGGGTATATACTCGCGTGCTAAGACGCCGGTTCAAATCTCGTACTTTACCTTTACCTTTACCCATTTCACGTTCACTCTATTTGCTTCATGTTTATGTTTTCCCACTTCTTTACACTGTGCGTTACGCTTATCAATATCTACTTTCTGTTTCCTCATTCTTATTTCTGTGTCTTGACTTTTCTTTCTACCGATTTCCTTTTCCCATTATTTGTCCTACTTGCACTCTCTGTCTTCCTTTCATTCACGATTTCCGTTTCCCATTATTTGTCCTACTTGCACTCTCTGTCTTCCTTTTATTCACTGATTTCCGTTTCCCATTATTTGTCCTACTTGCACACTCTGTCTTCCTTTCATTCACCGATTTCCTTTTCCCATTATCTGTCCTGCCTGAACTCTCTGTCTTCCTTTCATTCGCCGATTTCCTTGTCCCTTTATTTGTCCTACTTGCACTCTCTGTCTTCCCTTCCCTCCTACTTGATTTCCTTGATTTCCCTTTATTTGTCCTACTTGCACTCTCTGTCTTTCCCCTTTCCCTTCACTGACTTCCTTTTTCCTTTTCTGTTCTCTCTGATCCCATCTCGGTCATCCTGCACATTTTACTCTGGTTTCTCTATTTCTATCGTCGAATCCTCGTATACTCTATTTCATGTCTCTAACCCAATTACATTACCTTTTGAAGTTGTAATTTAATTTATTCCTTTTTACTTCTAAAATCAAGAATTATAATCTGAAATTGTAACAGTTTAGTAGTTTCCATATGTACATGAGGCGTACCAAATATATTTAAGATTATACAATACTATTTATACTGCTGCTGCTATAATTACTTCTACTAAGTAAATACTAGAAATACTTATTAGAATTCATTACGACTACCATTACCGTTACAAATGATACTATAACTAATATAATTATTGTTGCGGAAACAAGTGCTACACTGATACTTACAGTTGATGCTGCTGCTACTACTGCTGCTACGTGCTACTACTAATATTAATAACGGGGGAGAGGGTACCGGAAAGTTCCCGGACGGTAATTACCGTGACGTAAACACTTGACATATTCGCGCGATAATCTACAGGATAAAGCATCCAAGTGTGCTGAGCCTGTGAGCCGATAGACGCCATGCTTGTCTACGCGCCCTGAACGGGCCACTCCGCGATCAGTAGATATCTCCTTCTACTTCTCTCAAGTAAATGTATGGCATTATATCTGATGAAGCTTGTGAGTCCCAAACTTGGGAATCGGACGATCTGATAATTCTTCTTTGTTTGTTTGTTTGCGTTCACCATCTCTCTAGTCAATCCCGAGCGACTCCATTTTGCGTGGATATCACTTTTCTCACCGGCAGCCTTGTCCTCTGGTGTCTCCCGCCAGGCAGGCATATATTCTTCGATTTCAGAGGTACTCTCATATTTTAACTGCCGAGAGTTTTAACGTTTTGGGTAGTTTTTTTTTTCCTATTGATTTCGCCCGGGCAGTGACCATTTTTGGCCTACTCTTTTCGATTTCCAACTGTCAAAGGTTCTTTAACGTGCGCAGAGAGCACGCGAAATCTCCTGTTTTTCGCCGTATCCCGCAAGGGCTAGACATCGGATCTCACTACTCAGAGACCAGGTATGAGTAAACCACGAATTCGATTTTTTTTTTCATTTATTTATTTTTCCCACCCCTACAGTGGGAATCGAACTCGGAACCTTCTTTCGCAGAGGCGAGCATCTTACCTCTGGACCACCTAGCCCTGTGTGATCACTAATTCCTCCCTATTAAAAACAAATAAATAAAATGAAAAAAAAAAAGATAAATATTGTTCGACCGATCCATCGACCAAACAGAGTATTCTATTCGCAAACAACGTCTTCCTTTTTCTGGGTAATAAACTGATAAGGCGGTAAATAAGCGCTGTTGGACAAAAAACAAACCTGCTTCCCTTGAGTAGTCACCCTTAGCAACGTGTCTCAGACGCTCCCAGTGCTCTCACCAGGCTCTCCTTTATCGTATCAAACTTCCACTAACTTTGTGATTGAATTATTGTTGGCACAAACTTCATGTTGACAAATTATTATTCTGGCCATGAACAATATGAACGAACCAGTTCGTTTGAATAATTATCTTATCATTCATCAATAATAATAATTGGATTGGTATCGATAGTGAAATAGAAGATATAATCACTACAAAAAAAATGTCAGGCGCATGACAGGAAAAAAGAATAAAAGATAAGATCAGAAATGAAGAAATGGGGGGGGGGGGAGAAGCTAGGAATAATTCCCGCCACTGAATACATAAATAATACTATGGTGTGGCCACGTGATAAGACATCAAAATACAACACAACGAGACTTTAATAAAAACTGCGAGAACACCAGACTCAAGAGTCGACCACGAAAAAGACGGATTGACGGAACACATAAAAAAAAAAACACTAGGAAACATGCAGGAGAGACCAACAGAAAAGAAACGTGCCGCAAATTATTTCTCTCATGGATGCTGAAAGAAAAAAGAGGAAGAAAAGAAGAGGCAGAAGAAGAAGAGCGAAATAAATATGACACAGAACTTACTATGTGAAAAATGGGTCAAAATTATGATAACACAAGGCACGCAGAACCAACATAATGTAAACATGTCAGGAAGATGAAGATGTAATTACTGCACGTTGTAAATATGGTGATATATGTTACATATGTTGTAAACAAACTGGCAATTGTATGACTTATGGGTGGTGAAATTCAGATGGGCAAACACACAACCAGGCAATGAGATAGCAACAGACACAGACATATAAATGAGTATGTGTACAAATCATACGATTATACCAGCGAATATTCAAAAGTATATATATATATATATATATATATATATATATATATATATATATATATATATATATATATATATATATATATAATCATCATCATCATCATTGCCATACCGGTTAACGTAGGTGATCATGTCCTTCCACAATCTTCTATCAACAGTGCATCGTATCAGTTCTGTTGTTGACTGTTTTCCATGTAATGAGACACCAAGTTATCCAGTATTTTCTCTCCTTATCGTCCGCAATCTCCCTTTCCCTATATTTTGCCAGTTGTAACCAAGTATTCCAATTTTTATCTTCTCATGATGTGCCCGAAAAATGTTGTTGCTTTGTTATATATATATATATATATATATATATATATATATATATATATATATATATATATATATATATATATATATATATATATGTGTGTGTGTATGCACATACATACGCATTCAAACTAACACATACACATCCAATCTTAAATGTCTACTACTACTGTATTCGTGCAACATTATGTACGCACACCATCAGCTGTTTCAAGCCAGCTTTTGCTCACAGGTGCACAAGTGAGCTAGTCACATTTATTGCAACATCACTATATAACAGTTGCGGTTCGCCAGGTATTTATAGTCTGCCTACATTACCATCCTGTGCCGTGTTCAGCACTGCTGATGATAATTTCTTCTACAGACCACCATCCTAATCACCTCAGTGCTTCAGAATGTCGATTTCCCGACCAACTGTCAGGGATAGCCCCAATCTTTCCTTGTCTGTCTAACTGGGCTAATGTTTTCCCCTTCTGTTCATTATAACGCAATAGCTTGCTATGACTTACTATCTTTTTTCAAGTAGCGAGCGTGACTTAACCAGAGCCAACTGTAGATTTACTAAGGCCGGCGGGTTGAGAGGGAATTCCTGCAAAACGACCAACAAGCGTGACGTTTTCAGCATTGCGAGCAGGGGTGGTTGTGGGTAGAGTGAGGTCAGCCGCCTACATCTCCTACATTTGAACACGTCACGCTAGTTGATGGGTTTTCCGGTTTTATTCCCTGCCCGCAGGCCTTAGTATATCTATAATTGGCTATGGCTGAACCGTCATTTAACGTTGGAGTCCACATTACAAATTCAAAAGAGGCTCAACACATCTGGGAAAAAAGGGGGGTCCAGTCGGGTGGTTTTCCCAACTTGGCTACCGAGCACAGCACAGCTAATGTACGTCTAATTAGCGTTATTCGAATGGTGTTGACGATGCAGGGTAGTAGTAGGACAAAAGCTCAAGAGTTAGACAGTACCGCACTTGGAGATATGGGGCACCATTCAACTATTCAGAGACATGAAATGGGAAGACAACGTAACCATCCATTGACATGAAATGGAAGACAACGACAACATGAAATGGGAAGACAACTTAACCACCATACATTGACATGAAATGGGAAGACAACTTAACCATCCCATTGACATGAAATGAGAAGACAACCATCCAAAGACATGAAATGGGAAGACAACCTAACTATTCAGAAACATGAAATGGAAGACAACTTAACCATCCAAAGACATGAAATGAAATGGAAAGACAACTTAACCATCCAGAAACATAAAATGGGAAGACAACTTAAACATCCAGAGACATTTTCATCTCGGTAGTGGTTATTTTTTCTTCTTGCTCTTGCGTCTAGGACCCTGTTATTTCCTTGTCGGACAACAGTGGTGATCGCTGTCCGAATAATAAGATAAGCTTTATTGCATCTTGAGTCTATTTCTGCTGCTTGTGAACTGTTGTTTGTCACTAGATTTCTTAGATATATAAATGTCTCCACTTGTTTTAACTGTCTGCCGGCTATCATTATATTGATGTTGTTTCTCTTTTGCGATATTTATGACTTCTGTTTTGTTGATGTGGATTTTCATACTGCAGTGAGTGTATGGGCTGTTAAGTCTGTTTAAGTGTTCTTGTATGTCTTCTATCTGTCCATGTATTAGTGTCTGATCGCCTGCGAATAGAAGCTCATTAATCGCCTCTGTCTCCGATGAATTGTCTAACTTACAGATGTAGTCCAAGTTGGTAATTTAAAAAAATAGGGAAGATAGTGCGCACCCCTGTCTTATTCCTGATGTTACTTCGAAGTGGTCTGTGTAGCCTGGTGCTGTTCTGACTGTGCAGCTGCTGTTAATGTAGATACTTTTTAAATAGGTTGGTTAGATGTTGGTTACTCCATATGTAGGTAGCATCCCTTCTGTTTACACGGTCGAAAGCTTTTTCTTTGTGTGTGAAAGCTATGCGCGCATTTTGATTGTGTTCTGTCGTCTTTTCAGCTAGTCGTTTTAGAATGAACAGCACGTCCGTACATCCTCATTTTTTTCGGAACTCCATCTGAGAATCGCTTAACCATATTTTGATTAGTCTCTCTCTAGCTACCATTATTTTTCAATACTGGCACGATGACTGTCAGTTGTCAACAACGTAACAACATTTTTAAATTACGTCATTTAATTAAAGAATTGGCACACGGACCGGAAGCTCTCCATAATGCTTTCAATTTCTCTGCCAGAGATGTCAACAAGCATCAATAAAGAGCATTTCATTAATTATTTTAATAGCAAGTTTCATCACTTCGTTAAAATAATTGTTTCCGTACGCTGACATTTAGTGATTGATACACGGAACGTGCGGGAACAGTTCATCCTTACAGCACGTTGGTAGCGAACAAGTTATGAAACTACACAGCCATAATGAAGCCTACGCAACACACCACAATCATCCAGCTACAAATACAATACTCCACTATCATCCAGCTACAAATACAATACTCCACTATCATCCAGCTACAAATACAATACTCCACTATCATGCAGCAACAAATACAATACTCCACTATCATCCAGCTACAAATACAATACTCCACTATCATGCAGCAACAAATACAATACTCCACTATCATCCAGCTACAAATACAATACTCCACTATCATCCAGCAACAAATACAATACTCCACTATCAACCAGCTACAAATACAATACTCCACTATCATCCAGCTACAAATACAATACTCCACTATCATGCAGCAACAAATACAATACTCCACTATCATCCAGCTACAAATACAATACTCCACTATCATCCAGCTACAAATACAACACTCCACTATAATGCAGCAACAAATACAATACTCTACTATCATCCAGCAACAAATACAATACTCCACTATCATCCAGCTACAAATACAATACTCCACTATCATCCAGCTACAAATACAATACTCCACTATCATCCAGCTACAAATACAATACTCCACTATCATGCAGCAACAAATACAATACTCCACTATCATCCAGCTACAAATACAATACTCCACTATCATCCAGCTACAAATACAATACTCCACTATCATCCAGCTACAAATACAATACTCCACTATCATCCAGCTACAAATACAATACTCCACTATCATCCAGCTACAAATACAATACTCCACTATCATGCAGCAACAAATACAATACTCTACTATCATCCAGCAACAAATACATTACTCCACTATCATCCAGCTACAAATACAATACTCCACTATCATCCAGCAACAAATACAATACTCCACTATCATCTAGCTACAAATACAATACTCCACTATCATCCAGCTACAAATACAACTATCATCCAGCCAAATACAATACTCCACTATCATCCACTACAAATACAATACACTCCACTATCATCCAGCAACAAATACAATACTCCACTATCATCCAGCAACAAATACAATACTCCACTATCATCCAGCTACAAATACAATACTCCACTATCATCCAGCTACAAATACAATACTCCACTATCATCTAGCTGCAAATACAATACTCCACTATCATCCAGCAACAAATACAATACTCCACTATCATACAGCTACAAATACAATACTCCACTATCATCCAGCAACAAATACAATACTCCACTATCATCCAGCAACAAATACAATACTCCACTATCATCCAGCTACAAATACAATACTCCACTATCATCCAGCAACAAATACAATACTCCACTATCATCTAGCAACAAATACAATACTCCACTATCATCCAGCAACAAATACAATACTCCACTATCATCCAGCAACAAATACAATACTCCACTATCATCCAGCAACAAATACAATACTCCACTATCATCCAGGAACAAATAGAATACTCCACTATCATCCAGCAACAAATACAATACTCCACTATCATCCAGCTACAAATACAATACTCCACTATCATCCAGCTACAAATACAATACTCCACTATCATCCAGCTACAAATACAATACTCCACTACCATCCAGCTACAAACACAACACTTGTAATACTATTACGACATCGTTGTTGGTTACGTCGGACTTAATACTCTTATCGGGCACATTTGAGTGACATAAACGTTTCTCAAGCTACACCGCGTTTTAGATGCTGCTTTAATAATTAAGATGTTTGATATTGATAGGAGCTGCTGATAATGCAGAGAAGTAAACAGATATGATAATCTCTCGGCGGGGAGATTAGATATAGTTATATATCTCGTAAGCTACAAACCCAAATTTGACTAAACGTTTGCACACAATTAAAGAAATAAGGCGGAACCCAATTATCGCCAACTTATCTTCAAAGCAGATCAGATGAACTACACAAGAAATATGGTGGAAACCAAATTTGAGCGGAAATAATCATGGTGGGAGACAAGATTGGTCTAGGTTATAAAAGAAGCGGTAGTTAGCATCTGGGAGGAGACCAGAAAGATTAGATAGGTCGAGACGATTCGATGAGGAGAGAAAAAAACAAGACTGAGAACATTACGGTTGAGGACTGGACTTGGGATTCAAGATTTATAGAAGTCAGGGTCAGGTAATTTTACCTGCTACTGTATGTAGTAGACACTACAACCTGCGGCTGCCCTGCGGGTATGCTCGGGAGAGTAAAAGGCTAAATGAGGGAACCCTAAAGTAAAACAACCCCACTGCCTTGTGTGTTAGATTTTTTAGTCAAAGGCTAGGGGAGTCAACCATAAATAAACCAACGGAAGGGAACAGTAAACCACTGTCGTAATTACCTTTGTATAATCATGGGTCGCCACAATTATACAATTCTCGACAACAACGTTAATGGGTATTCTAATGGAATACCCTGGTTCAGTATAGGACATCATGTACTACAGGTGATACACGATCGTCATCAAGCTACTGTACGCAATATAAAGAGAAAACAGGCACTGACTTGGACAATAAGAACATTCATGCAGTATGGAAAACTAGAAAACATCAAACAGGAAATGAAAAGGATTAATTTACATTTATTTGGACTGTGTGACATGAAATATACTGGATCAGGGGAGATTTATTCTGATGAATATAAAATCATCTATTTTGGAGGTACTGAACACCAAAGAGGAGTAGGTATCATCTTGGATGCAGAAAGAGCAAAAACAGAGAAAGGCTTCTGGGCAATATCTGATATAGCCCTTTTAGTGAAATTGAAAGGAAAGGTAATAAATATTAATCTCGTACCAGTTTATGTACCAACTGCAGACAGTCCAGAAGAAACAGTTGATAAATTTTACCACGAGGTTAATATGGCACTTCGTCAATGCGAACCACATGAAAACATCATAGTTCAAGGCGATTTCAAAGCAAAAGTAGGAAAGAGTTGAAGAAGTGGTTGGTATGTATGGCTTAGGAGAGAGAAATGAAAAATGATAAATGTATAGATTGGGCAAGAATACACAACATGATGATAGGAAACACCTGGTGTAAGCAACATCGAAGACGTCTGTCTGTGGACATGGAAAAGCCTATGAGACAACGCGCGTAATCAAATCGACTAAATATTGATAAACAACAGATTTAGAACCAGTTTGGTATGCGTGAAAACTAGAGCTGGGGCAGATTGCAACAGTGATCACGTACCAGTTGTGGAAAAGCTTAGAAACGGGCGTAATACTGACCACATTACCCCAAAAATCATGTGCTGAAGGTCTGTAAAATATAGGGTCACTAAGACCATATTTCCCTATACGCCACTTGGCGTGACGGGGGTACTTTACTTTACTTTTTAAAACAAGCACTATTTAACATCAAGTTAAATTTAGATTTACTCAAATCGGTTAAGAGGTTACAAGACAGATATAACATCACATTTCAGAACCGGTACAATGCAATAGAAAAGATACAAAGCATTGCTGAGCAGTGGGAAACGCAAAAAGAGTCATTACAACAAACATCAAAAGAGTTCATAAAACCAGTGAGGTCAAATTCAAGAAAGAAAAGGATGACAGGTGACATTTTACGGCTGATGGATACAAAAAGAAGAAATAAGGATAACAAAGATGAGTATAAGAGATAAAAAAAAAGAAATTGTAATAAATTGCAATGAAGCAAAAGAAGCATGGCTAAAACAGAGATGCAACGAAATTTAAATGCAACAAATAAGAGATGCCAAAGCTATATACAAACAAACTGAAGAATTAACAGGAAGAATAGCGCAATTTAAAAAAAAAATGGATTTTTCAGATCAAAGGAAGGAGAACTAGTGATTGAACAAGAAAGCATAAGGGAACGATGGACAGAATACATTACAGATCTCTAGCAGATGAAAATCAATTGGGAATGTTTCAACAAATAAAACATGGTGTTAGGCAATGTTGTGTGCTGTCATCAGATTTATTTAATATGTATAGTAAAATTATTTTAAGATCCATAAGGGGCATGCCTGGAATAACAATTGGAGGTCATAATATAAATAATCTAAGGTTGGCCTGATGATAGAGTCTTAATCGCTAAGAGTGAGAATGAATTACGAAAAATGTTGGACATTATAGTGACGGAAAGAAAAAAAAAGGACTCAGGCTTAATACCAAAAACACAGTAGTAAAGAAAGCAACAAAGAAAAAGACATCATCGCAATGCACAATAAAGACAAGTGGAACAATATTAAAACAGGTAAATGGATTTAATTAAATATCTGGGAACATTGTTAACCTCAGATGGCAGATGTACAACAGAGAGGAGATGCAGAATGGCACAAGCAAAAGCTGTTTTAAAAAAAAAATGAGTAAGATACTATGAAATCCATGTTTTACAATATAAACAAGAAAAAGAGTTCTTCAATGTTATGTAGAGCCAGTTTTAACATATGGGTGTGAATCATGGATAATAGGACAATAGACAAGAAAATCACCTTTACAGAAGAATGTTAAGAACACCATGGGCAGCTAAGAAGAGTAATGAAAACGTTCTGAAAGAGGCCAAAGCAAAGAGAGAGCTAATTTCCTATATTAGGAAGAAACAGTAATCATTTTCTGGACATGTAATGAGAAGGGAACAGCTGGAATATATTGTAACAACTGGGAAAGTTGAGGGGCGAAGAGACAGAGAGAAGCAAAGAGAAAATATACTAGAGAGCTTAAGAGAATGGCTTGGCAAAAGGTCAACAATAGAAATGATAAATAACTGTCGAGAACGAAAGGTGTGGAGAGACATGATTACATACACCAGCAAGCATGGTGCTTGAGAATGAGAATATCTCCAAAGCAGATCAGATGAATTAGACAAGAAATATGGCGGAAACCAAATTAGAGAGGAAATAAACACGGCGGGAGCCAAGATAAGTCTAGGCTATAAAAGAAGCGGTAGTTAGCATCCGGAATGAGACCAGAAAGATTAGATGGGTTGAAACGATTATATCAGGAGAGAAGAAAACAAGACAGTGAGAAGAACATTACGGTTGAGGACTACACTTGGGATTCAAGAATTATAGAAACATTCAGTGATGTTTTAGTAAAGGCTTATTCAAGAAGATTTATTGCAAGAGAAGATGGTTGGCTATAAAGACATATTTCGGGTCTCTACTGGTATCTGTTCTTATTAAGGAAATCAAGGTTAGGAATATACAGATTGTTTATCATCATGTGCCATACCGGTCGGTGTAGGCGATTATGTCCTTCCACAATCTTCTATCCACAGTGCATCGTATCAATGTTGTTGACTGTTTTTCCATGCCATGACACCAAGCTATCTAGTATTTTCTCTCTTTGTCGTCCGCGATCTCTCTTTCCTTTTATTTTGCCACTTGTAAACAAGTATTCCAACTTTCCTCTTCTCATGATGTGACTGAAAAATGTTGATTGTTTCTTTCTGATGTTTTAAAGAGAGTTCCCTTTTAGTGTTGGCCTCTTTGAGAATATCCTCATTGGTCTCTTTCGCTGTCCAGGGAACTTTCAACATTCTTCTGAGAAATCCCATCTCTGTGGTCTCTAATCGTCTTTTCATTTGTGTGTCTACTTTCCATGATTCGTTCCATAGGTCAGAGTTGGTTCTATATAGCACCGATGAACTCTATTTCTGACTTCTATTGGCATAGATTTGTTGCATAAGATATTTTTGCATTTTCTGAAATGCTATTTTGGCCTGAGTAATTATGCTTTTTATTTCTGTGATGCATCTTCCATCTGATGTTATTATTGTGCCCAAGCATTTGAAACGTTGCACTTGCTTCTGATTTGTCCTGTTTATTTTTATGCTGCATGATGGTGATGATTATTTCTTCGATATGACCATTACTTCTGTTTTCTTACTATTCAGACTGAGATCTTTCCCTCTACTTTCTTTTACTATTATATATATCATTTTTTGTAGTTCATTCTGCCTCTGCTATTAAGAATGTATCATCCGCATATGCAAATTATTTATGTTGTGACCGTTGACTTCAATTCCTTTTTTGTCTACTATTTATCTCATACCATTGATTACACCAAAGCATTTTACAAAGTAAAGCACTATGAAATAATCAAAATTTTACAAAGCATAAACGTAGACAGCAAAGATCTAAGAATAATAAAGAACATGTACTGGTAACAAACAGCGGCCATAAGAACTGGAAACCAAATGGGAATGTTTCAACAAATAAAACAGGGTGTTAGACAAAGGATGTGTGCTGTCACCAGATTTGTTTAATATTTATAGTGAGATTATTTTAAGATCCATAATCTTAATATCAAATTATAATAATCAAATAATAAAGATAATAAACACAATGACTCAACCTTAATAGTAAAAAGACAGAAGTAATGGTAACAACAAAGACAAAAAGGCATCACCTCAGTGCAGAATAAAGACAAGTGTAACAATATTAAAACAGGTAAATGAATTTAAATATTTGGGAACTATGTTAACCTCAGACGGAAGATGTACAAAAGAGGTGAGATGCAGAATGGCTCAGGAAAAAGCAGCTTTCCAAAAAATGAGGAAGATACTATGCAATCCATTTTTGACAATAGAAACAAGAACAAGAGTTCTCAAATGTTATGTAGAGCCAGTCTTAACATATGGATGTGAATCATGAACAATAGGACAACAAACAAGAAAATCACCGGAGTCTGTAGAAATGTGGTTTTACAGAAGAATGTTGAGAATACCATGGACAGCTAAGAAGAGTAATGAAAATGTTCTGAAAGAAGTCAAAGCAAGCAAAAAGAGAGCTAATTTCCAATATTAGGAAGAAACAATCATCATTTTTTTGGGCCATGTAATGAAAAGAGAACAATTGGAATATATTGGAACAACTGGAAAAATTGAGGGACGAAGAGATGGAGGGAAGCAAAGAGAGAAAATACCAGACAGCTTAAAAAAATGGCTTGGCAGTAGGTCAACAACATAAATGATAAAGAACTGTCGAGATCGAAAGTTGTGGAGAGACATGATCACCTACGCCAGTAGGCCAGGTACGTGATGATGATGATGATGATGATTGATCTCATAATATGTTCGCTGTAAAGTGAAAACAAATCCGACGCAGAAACACGGCCTTGTCTGATCCTTGTTTTACATATTGGAATTGTCCTATTTGGTTGCTAATTCGTATAGCTGCTGTTTGTTGCCAGTACATGTTTTTTTTTAATGATTCTCGCATAATTGCCATCAATGTTTAATTTCTCTAGCATATTGATTATTTCCACATGCTTTACTTTGTCAAATGCTTTGGTGTAGTCTATAAAGCACATATATAGATAGATCTTTCTATCAATATTCCTATGATGTATGTTGCATTATTGGTGCATTTTCCTTCCACAAATCCACATTGTTCCTCATTTCTGGTTTTACTGTGTTCTTTACACGTCTCATGATGATTCTTAGTAATATTTTCGTCATATGGCTCATGAGACTAATAGTGCGATGGTCTTCACAATCAGTGGCGCCTGACTTCTTCGGTATGGCTACAAAGATAGATTTTAGTAGATCTTCGGGTATGTGTCCCTATAGTACATATCGTCATTGAGTAGTTCTGTTATGGCTTGTACTCCCAGGCATTTATCTCTTCGATTGTTATATTGTCAGGACCTGGAGCTTTGCCTCTTTTCACGTGTTGAAATGCCTCCTCCACTTCACTCTGCATTATTGATGGGCCTGTGTCTTTGTTTTAATTCTTTAGCTCTGGTCTTTCATCATCATAGACTTGACTGATATATTCTGTCTATCTTTACATTATCTTCTCCTGTCCTATTATTAAATTTCCTTCCTTTGATTATAAACATCCTGAAACTTTGACTTTTTTTTCTTCCTGTTAATTCACTTAACTGACTGTGCATAAATTTTGAGTCTTTCTTCTGCTGTTTTTCCATTTGTTCCCATTTCTGCTTTAACCATCCTGCCTTTGCTTCTCTGCATTTGTTATATTGATTAATAAGTAATTTTGTCGTGTGTGTGATTTTATGCAAAGTACAAGAAGTTCTATCTATCTATCTATTGACCTTTCGAGCCGTAGCCGGCCAATAGGGCGTAGACCAAGATACTCCTTCTCTTATCTGAATTTTTGTTCTAGCAGTTTTCAATTCTTTTAAAGATATTTTATCAAATCTCGCCATTTGTCTCTGTTCTGTGCAAGCAGCTCTATCTCATCGAGGGAGCAGAATCCTGCTGCTCTTGCCTCTCTCATCAATGTTCTTCTCAGTGTCTCTCTGGGTCTTCCTCTTGTCCTTTTACCTGTTGTTTCCCACATGAGGGCCCGCTTTGCTATTCGGTTATTATCTCTTCTCATCACATGTCCAACATATGACCATCGTCTTTTCTTTATTACTGAAGATATTAGAAGGATGTTAGAAGTTAGGAGGATGTAACTACAGAACATAGAAGAGTGGCATATAAAAACGGCGGTAACCATGACACGAATATAGAATTTCTACTAATGATATAGTTTGATAGATGTTTAGACAGTCATAGACAACTTCATGTGTAATGACTGACTGTTATATATAACCAAGATATTTTTCCCACAATCACAACACTCCACCACAATACAGTACACAGAACATTCCGTTACTACGATCCACTACACAACACCTTACTTCACCACTATCAAATCATAGCACATAACTCCAACACTACACAGTTCACACAACAATCCTCCACCACTATCTAGTTCACAACATCTTACTCCACCACTATCTAGTTCAAACACAACACTACACCACTATCCAGTTCACAAAACAATACTCCACTACTATTTCGTACTGAATGCCTGATAATACGAGACAAAAATAAAAAAAAACAGAAACGATGAAATGATTCATCACAATATGAAACACGTTCTTAATGTAAACCACAGACTGGGGACTGAGCTGTCTAGAGGTAGAACGTCGACCCTTGGTGAGGAAGGTCCCAAGTTCAAATCCCGCCACATCATCATTGAGTGCCGTCTCCGCATCGAAGGCTGTCTACCATTGAGCGCCATTCCCCTCTGTCTCTTGCTTTGATGGTGCAGACTGTCATAGGTTGACTTGTCCATCTTTTGATGTTACTCATCCATGTTAGTCTTGGTCTGCCTCTTTTACCTTATATTTTTCCTTCCAATATTACTTTTATTAGGTCGTTGTCCTACTAAAGTCCCGCTAAATGTCATTTGTCTTGTGCTAATTGTGTTTAGTAGTTCTCTTTTCATTTTGAGTTGTTTTAAAACTTCATCGTTTGTTTTCTTTTCCTTCCATGCAATTCTTCCTATTCTTCTATAAATCCACATTTCAAAGGCTTCAATTTTCTGTTCTGTTTTCTTGTCTAATGTCCATGTTTCTGCACCATACAAGAATATTGAGAAGATGTAACATTTTCCTATTTTTAGTTTTAGCCCTGGTGTTATTTGTTTTGATGTTAGTTTATTTTTCATGGCATTAAAATTACTTTTTGCAATACGTTTTTGCTTATTTTAGTTATACATTTTCCATAACTGGTTATAGTATGTCCCAGGTAGTTGTAGCTCTGAACTGTCTCCACGTGTATTCCTTCAACTTTGATATTTATTTGCAGGACTTGATAATTTTCTTTGTTTATGATCATAATTTTCATCATCATCATCATCGAGTGCCGTGTCTGCAACGAAGGTTGGTTACCATGGATCGCCATTCAACTCTGTTTCTTGCTTTCATGGTGCAGGTTGTCATAGATCGACTTGTCCATATTTTGACGTTACTCGTCCATGTTAGTCTTGGTCTGCCTCTGCCTCTTTTACCTTGTATTTTCCCTTCCAATATTACTTTTAGTAGGCTGTTGTGTCTTTTAACGAGCCCCAAAAATTTCATTTGTCTTGTCTTAATTGTACTTAGTAGTTCTCTTTTAATTTTAGTTGTTTTAAAACTTCATCGTTTGGTTTCTTTTCATTCCATCCAATTCTACCTATTCTTCTAAAAATTCACATTTCGAAGGCTTACATTTTCTGCTCTGTTTTCTTGTCTAATGTCCATGTTTCTGCACCATACAGGGATATTGAGAAGATGTAACATTTTGCTATTCTTCGTTTCAGCCCTGCTGTTATTTGTTTTGTTGTTAGTATATTTTTCATGGCATTAAAATTACTTTTTGCCATACCTATTCTTTTGTTTATTTCAATTTTACATTTTCCATCATTGGTATGTCCAAGGTAGTTGCAGCTCTGAACTGTCTCCAGATGTATTCCTTGAACTGTGATATTTATTTGCAAGTCTTGAGAATTTTCTTTTTTTAAGATCATAGTTTTAGTCTTTTTTATATTCATATCTAGTCTGTATTTTTTGGTTGTTATGTTTAATTCGTTCTTAAAACAATAGTTAGAATTTCTCTCCATGGCTTTCTTTGGAGTGTTACGTGACGAGGCTCCAATCTATTTCAGGGTGGTCTGCCATATTCGTCTTTCGTGTTCTGAATATGCCTCATGTATAGCACACACTTAGCTGTTTTCGCTTTCTGGGCCGTTGATCATTTCTGATTCATCCGCCCCATCCACCGTCACAGACTTTTTACATTCGGGTTGAACATACCCGGTCGCAGGGGCCATTTTTGTCGAACCATGTGCTTGCCTATCGAACCGCAAACACACGACACAAAATAGAATAAATCATATTCCACTTAAATTTCGGTAAATTTCACAGTTCATCCACAAAAGTCAGAAGTAAAACATACACCAAACGGGGAATATCAACACATAATTTTACAAATAGACTGTCGCGTAAATCATTTAAATCTATTAGAAAGAGCCGATTTATAAAGACGACTACACGTAGCCGCCATAACACCGGAAGTCATAGTTTTAGTCTTTTTGATATTCATATCTAGTCCATATTTTTTGCTTAGCATGTTTATTTCATTAAGTAATTGTAGATCTTTAGGATTTTCTGTTATAGCTCGTTTCAAATCATGTGCCCAACTTCAAAACGCTATTACTCAGAAACCGTTTGTTAAAAACTTTTGACATTTTCCAAATGTTATTAGAATGCAAAAGACCCTTTAAATGTATATTTAACAAATATCTTGCAGCTGCAGTTTTCTTAAAGCGGCGATATTTCTTTGATGTTTGTCAAAATTGTAAATTGTGAAGCCCTAAAGAATAGAAATTACCGTAGTTGCTGGTCTATGATTAATTTTCACTATGTAAAGGCGTGGCCGTAATGGGGAAATAACCTAAAAAGACAAAACACCAGGAGAATTATTGTCTGCTCAGTTCGAGGACGGCTTCGCCGCTGAATGAACGGAAATGGAACACACAATGCTTCGTGTTTTCTACAAGTGTCTAATTGTGTCAGAAAGCCCACGTGGAATGCGTGCAAAAACGTCAATTGTACCGTGTATGGATTTTTAATCGCTATTTTTAACTTAAAATACTGTAAACATTAAGTTTTGACTACATCAATGGGTCGTTATAAATTTATATAAATCAAATAAGCAACAATAATAACCAAATGTTTTTTTTTTTAATGAAATTAATTCCCTGTTGGGTTCTAATCATTATAACTTTACATGCAAATTTTGAAAAAATTACAAAAAGAGATTAAAAAGATATCGATTTTAAAAGTTGGGCACATGATTTGAAACGAGCTATAGTAGTACAGTATTATCAGCACATCTTAGGTTATTGATTATCTTACCATTAATGTTTAGGCCTGGCATATCTGTGATGTTTTTAAAGATTTAGATATTTAAGATTGTATAGATTGAACAAGCTTGGTGATGGATGCATCCTTGTCTTACTCCTCTTTTTATATCAATGGGTGTAGAGTTCTCTTTGTTATATTTTGTTATTGCTGTTTGCTTCCAGTACAAATTACATATTAGTCGATTGTCTGTATCGTCCAGATTTATATCTTTTAAGCAGTATATAAGTTGATTATGGAGTATTCTATCAAAAGCTTTGGTGTAGTCTTTGAAACAGGCATATATTGGTTTGTTTACTTCCATGTATTTTTCAATCAATGTCCTCATGCTGAATATGGCTTCTTTTGTCCCACTGTTTTTCCGTGAATCCAAATTGCTGCTCATCTAATTCAGTATTGGTTTTATTCTGAATCCTTCCTTGTATAACTTTTAGTAAAATATTTGTTACCTGGCTCATTAGGCTTATTGTTTTAAAAACACTGCATTCAACTGCACCATTGTTTTTAGGTAATGCAATGGAAGTTGATGTTTTTAGTTCATTTGGTATGTATCCCGCCACAGGCGCTGGGAATTTTCCACTTTAAATCAGTACTTTCCTTTTTGGAAAGCGTGGTCTGACCGGAAACGGCGAAACGCAGAAAGCACCGTGTGGACCCGCGTACGTTAAAAAAAAAATTAAAAATTTGCAGTTAAAATTTGAAAATAGTCGGCCAATAGCGGCTACTCAGGCAAAGTTAAGCAAATCAACATCTGCTAAAGACGGACGAGTCGGG